>OX453300.1:33791939-33984437 GCA_949710035.1 Crambus lathoniellus | reverse complement strand
TGGGCGATGTCGGGACTCGGCTACAAGCTCACCGGCGAGTCAGAGGAGGAGATCGAAGTCAAGATGATCACCTTCAAGCAGAGGTAAAATAATTTGCCATATTTTCATGTTGAAGATGGTAGACGATTACTGACCAGAAATGGAAGGTGGTCTGAACGTACGAGACGCTGAACGAGCTGTCGGTGCTAAGGCCAAGGCGGGAGGCGCTTACACACTCACCGGCGAGTCGGAGGAGAAGATCGAAGTCAAGATGATCTCCTTCAAGCAGAGGTAAAATAATCTGCTGTTTTTCATGTTACTTATATGGTAGATGATGACTGACCAGAAATGGAAGGTGGTCTCGATGTACGAGCCGCTGAACGAGCTATCGAAACTGGTGGGCAACGCAACCTGCGACTCGGCCGTCGCCTGGACGATGTCGGGACTCGGCTACAAACTCAAAGGCGAGTCGGAGGAGAAAATCGAAATCATGATGATCACCTTCAAGAAGAAGTAAAAGAAATCTGCTATTTTTTTATGTTCTTTATTTCCGCCCGTGTGCTTGCCCGCATGAACTACGAGTTGATGAATTTCTTCCCGTTGGATATATTGAGATAAATAATTAGCTTTGCTAAAAAATGCCTTGACGCTATTCTGATCTCTGTACATATACATATAGATCGTATCTATATATGTACAGAGATGAGATTTGGCACATTGCCATTGTTATCTAACAGATCCGTTCGCGTGATTAAGTCCTAACATCCTAGAGATATTTGGAAGATGGGCTATCATGCTTACCCAATTCAATGCATGAGGGCTAATATAATACCGGCTAATATATGGATAATGGCATGGTCTTTGACATTTGAAGTTAAGCCCATATTTTAGCCAGTAGTCCTAAGGGACTCATCTATAGGGATCTAAGGATCGGAAAGTGTTGATAAAATACAGTTGCGCAAGGGGTTGTCCAATAATCACGTGATGTTTTTAGCAACTTTTTAGACGCTCCTCCTCCCTGGTATTGAACATTTTGAGGCTGTGTACTAAGTATGTGATTGTGATATTTGGTGATTTTTTCCCGGACCCCCTCCCCCCTTTCGGCCTCACGTGATTAATGGACAGTAACGAAGTAGTTACCCCCCACGAAGTAACAAACAAACTTTTGTTTGTTGTTGCAGAAATATTACAAAGATTCAATTGATCGCGCCACAGTTCAAATATATCGGTACTTTGGACGATACAGGCGTGATGTGCATCTACAACACTTGGAGCGCCAATTTGGTAAGGGAGAAGAATACCTATGCATATACAAACGTTTTACTGATAATAATGCCTAGTGTTAATGTTTAATGTTATGTGCAGGTATCAATAAAATACATCAAAGGGAGCGACATATCTTTTCAAGCGAGTCCAGTGGAACCCTTGTTAGCCGTGTACGGTTTAGTGGGCAACAACTACGGCCTGATGCTGGCCTTGCTGGAGGAAGGGGAACCCGACGAGGATGAGGAACAACGCCGAGCTGACGCTGCGCCCGAACCTGCTGATGCAGTATCCCGCAAGGTTCTTGTTACCTTAGTTAAATAGAAGGTGTTCCTTCTGTTATTTATACCATAACTTCTGGTTTTATTCTGTCATCAAAAAAAAACTAAGAGTCCAAGGAACAGTCCAAGGGTCGAAATATAAAGTTTATTTTTGGCTGTCCAAATCCCTTAAATCTCTATTCATTTAGCAAGTTTGTACGGGAAAGTGAAAAAAAAAAAAATTAAGTACCGTATAATATCAATGAAATTACAAGGTAATTTATCAAAAGGAACACCTTGCTCGCACGAATACCCGAACGTTAGACAACTCTAAAGCTTCCCAAACTTGACTGCTTTTAATATTTAAGGCTACGTTTTAAAGAAGCTCTCAAAGTTGACTTATGATGACAATACCTTTTGAACAGTCAGCATGACGACAATACCTTTTGAACAGCTCAATATAAGAACTAGGTACTTTCTCACTCTAACACACACTCTAACGTTAACATTATCATTTTGGCTGGTGAAGTTGAGGGCACGTCTGTGGTGATCTGGTTTCCAACTAACTAACTGAATGTTGCAGACCGTGGCGGGAGGGTGGGACCCAGCAGGCGATACGCAGATGCGGCGAGCAATCAGCGAGATGAAACCTGTGGAGCCACAGCTGCGCAAGGTCAACTCCATGTGCCTGACGCACCAGATCGTGTCGCTCGTCGCCTTCTCGCCTACCGGTCGCGAGATAGTCGCCGCTGCTATGTCAGCTGGCCATATTTTCATCATGCAGGTATTTCTTTTCGTCCTAAATAGCTCTTGTTGTATACCTTCTTCTTCATGTTGGGGAGGCGATGGGCGAGTCCCAGATGCGCCGAGCTCTCGGTAAAATGAAAGCCTGTGGAGCCACAGCTGCGCAAGGTCAACTCAATGTGCCTGAAGCACGAGACGTGTCGCTGGTTACCTTCACGCCCAGCGGTCGCGAGATAGTCGCCGCTACTAGGTCAGCTGGCCATATTGTTATCATGCAGGTATTTTCTCGCTATCCTAAAAGCTTTTGTCAAGTGACTCCTCTCTAAACTAGGAACGCAACCAGCCATAGATATCTATTTATTTTTTGATCATGGCTTGCTCTTCGCTGTCACAACAAGTAGACGACGTGTTCTATTAATTTCGATTTATTCAGTTCCCGATCAAACACTCATCTCATATGGATTGGTACCGAAAAATCAATCCGTTGGTCTTTAATTAACTAAGAATCTTCATCGTGTCTGATTTGTTACGACAAACTTCATTTATAATCACAGAACACAAGAAAGACGTCAGAAGTAGGCAGGAAGTGGGCGAGGCGTAGAAAACCCCTGTGCTCAAAACAGCATACATTTTACCTTTGTTTATCAAACTTTCATTTTCCCGTCGTAAAATTAGATTTACCGCCTGGTATGTCCAAAACACACAACACAGCTGCATTTCGTTGAAGTTTGCGATACTCTGTTACGAAATGCTGGAACAACATACCTCCTTCTTTAAAAGCCGGTTGTACCTACCTACTGTTGCGGTTTCAAACGTTATTTTCGAAATTATTTTCTAGTACATTATAACTCAATGATTTTAAATACAAAAATGTTAAATCTAAGCTAGTGATTACTTTCGCTATGATACAGTATGCTCCTTTTTACTTCTTCCTTGTTTTGTGTGGCCATAGAACAAACGTAACTTAATAAATAACTTCTTATAAATAACTTCTTACAATCACACCAATTATCTAAGCCCACGTTAATTTCATTAAGAAAATGTATCATGGAAAACTTGATAACGGATAAATATATACTTAAATACTTTTTGTTTGTAAATACATACTTAATATACATAGTAAACACCCAGAGACCAAGACAAATAGACATGTTCATGCACACAAATATTTGTCTTGTTCGGGAATCGAACGAACCCGAGACCTCTGGCGCAGAAGGTACCCACCTTCTGCGCCAGAGGTCTCGGGTGCCTACCCCTGCGCCAAATCGGTCGTCAAATAATAATCTAATCTTACGTGGACCTCTGTAGTTGTCGACAGACTACAAGCTGACGCTGGTGCGGTACGCGGAGCTGGGGCGCGGGCTGGCCGACTGCTTCCTCATGAAGGTCGGCGACGCCATGCGCTGCTTCAGCCTCGTGCTCTTCTCTGACAAGTATTCTATCGGTTAGTATGAGTGCTACTACAGTGATCTGTGGTATGAGTAAGTAAGTTTCACGCGGAAGATTGTCTAAATTTCGCACTAACAAACAACAGAATCATAAAAAAAACTTAGTCAATTGGCCGATAGGGGACGGACTGATTTTTTTTATATTTAAACCTTTATAAGCTCAACACAACAGAGGTATTTATTTTGAAATATTTAACAATTTCAGAGGTAGTAGAGCATCAATGTTTCTAATCATTAATCACGTTTGACGTACCAGGAAGTAGCGGTAGCTCCATACTCCCGCCATATAAAATTACGTTTTAGAAAGAGATACTAGCAGCATCACAACTCAGCAGCTCATTAGTTGTTTGTGAAGTATTAACAGATTGAACTTATTTCTCTGTTATACTTCAATGTTATATTTTGAATTGACATATCTGTAGGCGATTGGGTAATGGTCTGGACACCAAATACCGGAAAGGTCCCGTGGTGAATGTGTGTATGGTGAATGTGAATCCCTATATCTTCAAGACCGTTAAAGATCCAGCAGAGGTGGATCTGAGAGATGCTTACGATACGAAATCGGAAAAAAATACTTGGGTATGGTGGGTAGGTCTTAATCTTTTACGTCTGCCAATTTCAGGTGAACGCGTAATCTGCATAAACGCGGAGACGGGCAAGGATAATAAATTTGCCGGCAAAATGCAGGGGCCATATGCAAGACTTTTACCCCTGGCCACTCGGGACACTATGCTGGCAGTGCCACACCTCTCCACTAAGTACCACGTCCTGCGACTGGCAGGCGATGTGAGTTGTCTAGACTTGCCTATTAACTCACCGGCTACCATTTCTTCATATAAATAAGTAGGTAACTACTACGCGTTCCGCGGCCCGCTTCGTCATACCACACCCCCTGCGTCGCCCGTGCACGGGCGGGCACGGGCGACGCAGGGGGTGCGGTATGACGAAGCGGGCCGCGAGGTAGCGGCAATGATGAAGTGAACGCGTAGTATATAATTTTTTACTCTCGCAAATATCTATTTGAATCTACAACGTTGGAACATTTGCCCCGTAGGAATAGGTAGAGAAGAGATCATTTATTTCCTTAAGTTACGAATGCCATCCTCATACATACTTAGATACTCCAAATCAATTGTAATCCATTAAATTAGTGGCTTGTCCTAATAATCCGTACAGAAAGGAGTAACGGTGTCTGTGCGGATGGGCCCCATCGTGGAGACTGGGCACCAGCTGAAGCTCTTCAACGCGTTTGTCAACGTCGGCGCGCTGCTCACCTACGGCCACGACGGCGCCGTCATCATGCGCCAGCCGGAAGGGCCTGAGAACTGCGGTAATATTACAAGATATTTTACCAGTGAAAGGAAGGTACTTTAGCTAGCAAAACCAAAAGTATTTCGTGAAGAACACGATTTCATATTAGGTTCTTTGACGCTTAGTAGGATAGGTCTTCGTTCGTCAACGTCAGCGCGCTGCTCACGACGCCGACGGGGCGCCGTCATCATGCACCGGCCGGAAGGGCCTGAGAACTGCGGTAATATTACAGGACATTTAACCAGTGTAAAGAAGGTTCTTTAGCTAGCAAAACCAGAAGTACTTCGTGAAGAACACGATTTCATATTAGGTCGTACACACAGTTCTTTGGCCCTTAGTTTATTAGTAGGATAGGTCTTCGTTCGTAAGGGCCTGAGAACTGCGGTAATATTACAGGACATTTAACCAGTGAAAAAAAGGTACTTAACTAGCAAAACCACAAGTACTTCGTGAAGAACACGACACGATTTCATATTGGGTCGTCCACACAGTTCTTTAGCCCTTAAGTCAGTAGGATAGGTAATTGAAAAAATTTACAAGGCCAATTCCTGAAAAATGGAAAATGAAGTATATAGAAAAAAGTCGTTTTTTTCTAACTAAATACTTCATTTTCCATTGTTCAATAATAAAAATTGCATTGCACTAAAAATTAAAATATCTTGCAATAGTAATTTCATCTTTAGCGATTGCCAAATACCTGGAAAGGTATTTCTTTCGCATGTGAGGGTAGAATATCTCCACATTGATGAAATTAACGCTGGCTATACAGCGCGTAAGAAGTATTGTATAAATTCGACGCATCTCGTAACGACTCCGTAGCTCAGTGGTTAGAGCAGTCGCCCGGAAAGCGAAAGGTCGTGGGTTCGAGTCCCATCGGAGCTGGTTGTGAGACTTGTGAGACGGGTCGATTTTTTCTAAATACTTCATATTCCATTTTTCAATTATAAAAATTGCATTGTAAATGCATAAAACTAAAAATTAAAAAAAAGGCTAATTCCTTCTCTTACCAACTCTGCTTCCTTTCCATTCGAGAATTCTAAGTAAATGACGACTTCGGTATGCTAAGCCTAAGTCTACGCCTGATTAATTACCTACTAAATCATAAAAAACAAAATTTTTACATCATATTCTAGAGCTGCAACTAGCAGTAACGCATCGTTACGAGTACGGGATCAGGCAAGCTATCATCGACTCGGAGAACGAGTACATCGCGCAGCTGTCGGGCAACCGGACGGTAGCGTGCGCGTACCTGCGCGGCGGCCACCCGCGCCTCGCCACGGAGCCACGCCACGCACTGCGCCCGGAGCTGTTCGACCAGGGCCCGCGGACCATCACCATCATTGAGGGCCACGAGAGTTAGTCACTGTACCTACCCTCCATTAGTAAGGCTGTACTCGCAGAACGAGTTCATCGCGCAGCTGTCAGGCAACCGGACCGTAGCGTGCGCGTACCTGCGCGGAGGCCACCCGCGCCTCGTCACGGAGCCACGCCACGCACTGCGCCCGGAGCTGTTCGACCAGGGCCCGCGGACCATCACCATCATTGAGGGCCACGAGAGTGAGTCACTGTACCCTCCATTAGGAAGGCTCTACTCGCAGAACGAGTCGGTACATCGCGCAGCTGTCGGGCAACCGGAAAGTCCACCCGCGTCTCGCCATGGATCCACGCCACGCACTGCGCCCGGAGCTGTTCGACCAGGACCCGCGGGCCATCACCATCATTGAGGGCCACGAGAGTGAGTCACTGCACCCTCCATTAGTAAGGCTCTTCTCGCAGAACGAGTACATCGCGCAGCTATCGGGCAACCGGACCGTCGCGTGCGTGTACCTGGGCGGAGCTGTTCGACCAGGGCCCGCGGACCATCACCATCATTGAGAGCCACGAGAGTGAGTCACTGCACCCTCCATTAGTAAGGCTCTTCTCGCAGAACGAGTACATCGCGCAGCTATCGGGCAACCGGACCGTCGCGTGCGTGTACCTGGGCGGAGCTGTTCGACCAGGGCCCGCGGACCATCACCATCATTGAGAGCCACGAGAGTGAGTCACTGCACCCTCCATTAGTAAGGCTCTTCTCGCAGAACGAGTACATCGCGCAGCTATCGGGCAACCGGACCGTCGCGTGCGTGTACCTGGGCGGAGCTGTTCGACCAGGGCCCGCGGACCATCACCATCATTGAGAGCCACGAGAGTGAGTCACTGCACCCTCCATTAGTAAGGCTCTTCTCGCAGAACGAGTACATCGCGCAGCTATCGGGCAACCGGACCGTCGCGTGCGTGTACCTGGGCGGAGCTGTTCGACCAGGGCCCGCGGACCATCACCATCATTGAGAGCCACGAGAGTGAGTCACTGTATCCTCCATTGGTGTCGGCACTGTCGACTGAAATCACCGAATCTTTTCGTCTCGTAGGGATATTGTCGGAAATCGTAAGGCGATCGCCTTAAATGTCGTGGTTATTTTTTTCACACCGAAGAACCAAGATTTTTGTCGGATCCATTAGAAGGCTCTACTCGCAGAACGAGTAGGTACATCGCCTAGTTCAAGCCGCCTTCAAGTCATTCCCTCCTGCTTTTTTTAGGGCTGGTATGTGTGCCATTCACTATTACATAAAGCATAGCTCAGTTAAAATACGACAAATTCAAACACTTCCTCTGTACTAGAACTATTTAGTAATCTGTGGTACTAGTACTACCTACACGAAACTATACAATTTTCAATTCACAAAGACTCTTGGTCCCTGCTTAGTAGGTCTTCGCTGACGTCCTTGCTTGACGAGGCATTATAGAACTTCTAATTGAAATTTTACAGAGAATTACCTGGACCTCCAAGAAGATAAGAAAGTGCGCGAAGAGGCGATGGACTACAAAACTGCGCGGGAAGAGGTTCTGCGTTCGTTCGACAGTATTCAGAAACGCCTCGTAGCTCTGCTGGAGGAGAACCTGGCCGAGCGGCCGCTCCATCAGCTCTCACTGTCTGAGTTCAACCTGCACCACGATCACAGGAAGGAACGACTCAAGCAGGTAGAGTAGAGAAAAAAAATGTATCTTACTTAGATATTTTATGTTTTATGTAACTTAAAACAAGGGCTACGCTACGCGGCGGAGCTGAGCTGTGTTTGCAGACAGTTGAGCGGACACCGCCTGTTGTCAAATGTATGAAAACACAGCTCTTCGCAGCTCCGCTTCTGTGGAAACGCAGCCATACATAGATTAATATAGGTAAACTTAATTCCTCAAAAAGATAAGTAAATACACGGTTCTGCTGTTTTATTTTAAGTTGTGCCATTAAGCATAATAAACACTAACTATCTGCCGCACTCGGAGACGTCAATTAACTTTAATTGGCATTAAAATCTATATCTGTCTCTTTTCTTTGTCAAGTATTGAATAAAGTAGGAATGATAATATAATGTCCATTAAAGTTAATTGACGGCTCTGAGTGCGGCAGTAAGTATCCTAACTTTTAGACAGCTATAAAGTTGCATCTGGACTGGATTAACCAACTATTTTCAATTAGTTACCTATGTAATTAGGCGGAACGAGAGCGCGAAGAATTGCGGTTGCAGACAGAGGCCCTCATACGCGCGCAAGACAAAGTGACCGCGTGGATCAAGGCCACTTGTTGGGACACCATGCTCACTCCTCGTGTCAAACTGTTCGCCATCTTCAGCCATTACCAGGTTTTCTTCTTTTTCTTATTGTTTAGTTTCCAAAAGAAAGTTAGGCGGAACGAGAGCGCGAAGAATTGCGGTTGCAGACAGAGGCCCTCATACGCGCGCAAGACAAAGTGACCGCGTGGATCAAGGCCACTTGTTGGGACACCATGCTCACTCCTCGTGTCAAACTGTTCGCCATCTTCAGCCATTACCAGGTTTTCTTCTTTTTCTTATTGTTTAGTTTCCAAAAGAAAGTTAGGCGGAACGAGAGCGCGAAGAATTGCGGTTGCAAACAGAGTCCCTCATACGCGCGCAAGACAAAGTGACCGCGTGGATCAAGGCCACTTGTTGGGACACCATGCTCACTCCTCGTGTCAAACTGTTCGCCATCTTCAGCCATTACCAGGTTTTCTTCTTTTTCTTATTGTTTAGTTTCCAAAAGAAAGTTAGGCGGAACGAAAGCGCGAAGAATTGCGGTTGCAGACAGAGGCCCTCATACACGCGCAAGACAAAGTGACCGCGTGGATCAAGGCCACTTGTTGGGACACCATGCTCACTCCTCGTGTCAAACTGTTCGCCATCTTCAGCCATTACCAGGTTTTCTTCTTTTTCTTATTGTTTAGTTTCCAAAAGAAAGTTAGGCGGAACGAGAGCGCGAAGAATTGCGGTTGCAGACAGAGGCCCTCATACGCGCGCAAGACAAAGTGACGGCGTGGATCAAAGCCACTTGTTGGGACACCATGCTCACTGATCACTTCTTCCTCGTGTCAAACTGTTCGCCATCTTCAGCCTTTACCAGGTTTTCTTCTTTTTCTTATTGTTTAGTTTCCAAAAGAAAGTTAGGCGGAACGAAAGCGCGAAGAATTGCGGTTGCAGACAGAGGCCCTCATACACGCGCAAGACAAAGTGACCGCGTGGATCAAGGCCACTTGTTGGGACACCATGCTCACTCCTCGTGTCAAACTGTTCGCCATCTTCAGCCTTTACCAGGTTTTCTTCTTTTTCTTATTGTTTAGTTTCCAAAAGAAAGTTAGGCGGAACGAGAGCGCGAAGAATTGCGGTTGCAGACAGAGGCCCTCATACGCGCGCAAGACAAAGTGACGGCGTGGATCAAGGCCACTTGTTGGGACACCATGCTCACTGATCACTCCTTCCTCGTGTCAAACTGTTCGCCATCTTCAGCCTTTACCAGGTTTTCTTCTTTTTCTTATTGTTTAGTTTCCAAAAGAAAGTGGTGTGTAATTTTGAAAGACGAGCAAGAAGCAACTGATGTAAAATTAAGTGCCATATTTGTGTTTGCGAGAAATATGCATGTATCTCGCAATCGCAAACAAACATGCATGTAGGTATCTCGCAATCGCATGTTTGCACACTCTGCTACCAGCCAAGCCGAAGATTTACCGAAGCGCTAAACGTTTTATTGTCAACAATTTGTATTATCGAAATAAATCCAGGTGGAAAACTACGCGGTGTTACCCTCCCAGCGCGAACAGTGGCCGGAGTTGCAGAGGACAGTGGCACTACGAGGCGTGGAAATGGACAACGACGCAGATCTGTTCCGCCCCTGGGAAGAGGTGTTAGAAACCGAGGGGGACTCGCTGGGATCTCGTGGGTGAGTAACGGAGGCCGTTAGTTGCACGTAGGTATCGCATATTTTTTGTTTTGCTGTAGGTACCTAGTGCTTTTAATTTCTTTTCTTATTAAATTGTTGCATGATTTATGGTTGGAACTGTCAAGAATTAAAAAATACACATCTTAGATTTGTGCGCGAACTGTTCACCACCTTTCCAAGGGGGGCCGTGGTCACAGAAACTACGCACTATTATTTCCGGGACCACGGCCCCTGGAAAGGCGACAACCGAAACATCGGAAAACATCTAAAAATCCTTTAAAAACACTAATAAATTAACTAATCCTTCTAATATTATAAATGTGAAAGTTTAGATGTTTGGATGTTTGGATGTTTGTTACTTAATCACGCCAAAACGGCTGAACGGATTTGGCTGAAATTTGGCACACAGATACTTTGTAGCCTGGAGAGGAACATAGGCTATTTATCCCGGAAAAACATCACATTCCCGCGGGACAACGTCGTGTAGACCACGCGGGCGAAGCCGCGGGCGGAAAGCTAGTATGTGTATAATAAACGCGTGATATGAAAGATTCTGTAAAATTGTTTTATTTAAAAAATTTAAAGACGCTGAGCTTTTTTAGCTATGCCTACAAGCTTATTTATTAAATTTGGATGTTCTTCTTTAATCAAGTTTTTTATAGCCTTTGCTGAAGAAAGCTTGCTAGATATTTAGGTTACAAAATTTGTGTCATTTCTTTCCAAACCACTAGGCGTGTCGTAAGCTCGACCATAATGGAGTCGAAGATATCAGTGGGGTCGGCGCGGAAGAGCGCGGACTCTGGCGCGGAGTAGATTCCGTAAAAGAGTGTTTTATTTAAATTAAAAATACGCTGAGCTTTTTGTAACTGTGCCTAGCTTATTTATTAAATTTGGATATTCTTCTTTAATCTGATATAGGTACCTAATCAAACTTTTTATTGCCTTTGATGTAGAAAGCTTGCTAGGTATTTAGGTTACAAAATTTGTGTCATTTCTTTCCAAACCACTAGGCGTGTCGTAAGCTCGACCATAATGGAGTCGAAGATATCAGTGGGGTCGGCGCGGAAGAGCGCGGACTCTGGCGCGGAGTAGATTCCGTAAAAGAGTGTTTTATTTAAATTAAAAAGACGCTGAGCTTTTTGTAACTGTGCCTAGCTTATTTATTAAATTTGGATGTTCTTCTTTAATCTGATATAGTTACCTAATCAAACTTTTTATTGCCTTTGCTGTAGAAAGCTTGCTAGGTATTTAGGTTACAAAATTTGTGTCATTTCTTTCCAAACCACTAGGCGTGTCGTAAGCTCGACCATAATGGAGTCGAAGATATCAGTGGGGTCGGCGCGGAAGAGCGCGGACTCTGGCGCGGAGGCCGTCGCGGGCGAGGCGCGGCCGCAGCCGTACGTGCTGGCGGGCTCGGACGCGCACCGGTTCATCACCGTGCCCTCCGTCATGGTGCCGCAGACGCTCGCCTACAGCTTCCTGCACATGCAGGGGCTGCAGCACCTCATCAAGGTAGGCCGTCTGGCCTCGTTAGAAAATATTTCTGGCCCCTGCCCACTCACTCTTCGTTCCTTCCAACAAAATAACTATACCACCGGTGGTGTCGTTTAATATCACTTTTCCGTTCGACACCACCACCATAGTGATGTCCTGCAAATAATTCATAGGTATGTAGGTAAGTAGGTATGTAGGTAAGTATCTACTTACCTATGTAGGTTTAAGTATTTTCTTTATTTTCGTACGTATGTTTATAACTTACTAGTATTTAATTGTTGATAAGTTTGGTGCCTCAGACGCTCGCCTACAGCTTCCTGCACATGCAGGGGCTGCAGCACCTCATCAAGGTTATTTTCTAATCCACAACGGTGTAGCACTTAGCCTTCATCACGCCTGTAGTGCTAGCACAACTTAAGCGCGACTCGAGTGAGATCGACCAATCAGATCGCTCGTAGATAGTGCGCGTGACTAAGGCGACGTGCTGATTGGTTGGAAGGAGTGCGACAAAGAGTCGCGCTAAGTTGTGCTAGAACTACTGATGTCAAGTGGTGATAAGGCTGAAGGTGGAAGCGCACTACTCCCGGAATCCTCAATCACTGAGGAACTGGCTATCTTATCTCTAACTGTCGGAACACAATAATGCTGAAAACATCATTGTTATGGCGTCAAACTTAGATAAGACAGTGGTAGCTAGCCAGGCGGACTAAGAACTAGTCCTACAACCAACCAATCCGAATACAATATGTACTTCCACTGGGAATCGAACACGGGACCTCTTGGTCTGAAATCAGTGGTGTGAATCAGTTGTAGGCCATTCTTCTGCGTCGTATCAATGGCAAGCACAAAATTAAATGATGTTGGTCCAAAACTGTGCCAGTATTATGGCGTTATCCGCAGCCAACATGAGGTCCTCCCGCGTGCAGGTGTCCGGGCATGCAGAGCCATAGCCTCGTTAGAAAATTTCTGGCCCCTGCCCCCTCCCACACTCTTCATTGAAACAGCATTAGATTTGGATTGAATTCACTGGCAAGCGTCAAAAGTAAGGACTTTATGTAAATTGATAAGGTCCGCAGGTTAAGTAATGAATGACAAAATTTTTATTATTTTCTATTGGAATTTGTTTCAAGAGTAAGGGAGTCACTGTAATCCATTTTTACAAGTAGGTAGTGTACGGTCAACGTACTGACCGACATTCGTAACGACCTACATTTAATTTGTTAATAATCATATTTTTCATAGCATTCAGTCAGTCTACATTCAACCCGCGACTCATCAATTAGCGTTACAATCAATTACGCAATAAAAGTTATTTTTAGTCAATTTCTATATTTTCATTTATCTCTTTTGGTGTGTGGCATCCAGACCATACATCAAATTGGTCCTTCGAAGCCTTCGGAGGCTGGGATCTGAACTCGCGTGTGTACAAAAGTGTCCAAGCGCAATTTATTGCCATAGCAGACCTGCCACGTAAGTCAAGCAGCCTTCGGTGAGTCAGTTAACTATATTATATAGTCACCACTCAGCATCATGATGCAAGATCTTCTCGCCAAGCAGAATCAGATCAGTGGAGCGATGGATTCGCTTCTGATTAACTTTAAGAAAGACGGTGCCGATCGTAAGACCCCAACTTATGTCAAAAAACGCCTGAGCAACCTCGAGTCTCACTGGCAAGAGTTTCAGGTAAATCATATTAGGTTGTGTGAATTTGATGATCGTTCGCATGAGTACTTCACGGAGAATTTTCATCAACGTGTTACTAATTTCTACAACGAAGCGAGAGCATTCATTCAGAAATATCTGCCGGTGGAGGGAATAGAGGAGAAAATTGTTATTCGACCTGCTACTCCGTTAGCGAGCCATCCACAGCAACATTCTTCACCGCAGCTTTTTCCTCTAAGCAAGGGTACGCCATCCGCAGGATCCTCGCAGCAGCATCCCTCATCACAGCGGGGTCAAGGTACTAACAGCAAATTAGACGAGATGCTACGGAAGCAGAGAAGCAACTTCAAAGCATTTGCCCGTACTTTTCAATCCGTTAACTTAGAAATTCTCTCAGAAAAATGGGAATTCGAAGATGCACTCAAGTCACTTCAAAGCAGATGGTTTGTTATTGATGCTCTCCATTGGGACATTGATAGCGAACAGTATGAAGAGAATGAGCAATACGAGCAGACATTTGCACTCTATGAAGGTAAATATTTAGATATAAAAAAGTCAATTAACAGTAAGATGTGGTCACAGTCTCATAGAGAAAAAACAACACCGCAAATCGACATCCCTTCATTCAGCGGTAATTACCATCAATGGGAATCGTTTAAGGATTTGTTTGTGGAAGCCATTCATAGCAATAAGTCCTTATCAGCCGCGCAAAAAATGCAGTACCTGAAGGGAAAGCTCAAGGGGGAGGCAGAGAAGCTGATCCAGCATCTTAACATTAGCTCCGACAACTATCAGATAAGTTGGGATATATTGAACCATCGATATAATAATAAGAAGCTGATTTTCAACTCTCATCTTAACATCATAATGTCTCTTCCAATTATGCAACATCAATCCGCCGCATCCATTAAGAAAATACATGACACCGCAAATGAATGTCTCAATGCAATAAAGGCCTTAGGGGTAGACATAAGCACCTGGGACCCGTTAATGGTTTATATATTGTCAAACAAGTTAGACGCTGAATCATACAACGATTACATCAGTTCGCTAAAAAATCCAAGAGAACTTCCTACTTTACGCGATCTTTTGGATTTTCTAGAAAATATGTTTACGTCACTTGAAATGTCTAAACGCAAACCGGAGACTGCCAAGCCATCTCCTCAACAACCAGAAACATTCAAATCCAGTCAGAAAAAACAGTTCTTTTACAAATCATTCAGTAGTAACGAAAATAACTCAGTTAAGAAAATTAGTCATAATTCAAGCAAAACTAGGTTCGGTCAATGCCCTGTATGCAACCAAGAACATGGCATCTTTTACTGTAAAACCTTTGTGGACATGCAGCCGCAAGCTAAACTGAGAACAATAGAACAACTTTTGTTGTGCAAAAACTGCTTTAAAAAGCATGACAATAAGGAGTGTAATCGAAGCAAATGTCGCGTATGCAAAGGCGATCACAATACATTGCTTCACGACGCGTTCGCAAAACACGCAAGTTATGTGCCTACGAACAACGCTCAAGCCAACCAGCAAAGTCAGCAACAAAATAACATACATGTTTCGCAAGGTGATTCGAGCGAAATTTTGCTTGCTACAGCTCTGGTCAAAGTGCAAAAGGCAGATGGAACTTATAAAATTTTGCGTGCTCTAATTGACCAGGGATCCCAAGCCTCCATCATTACCGAAAATGCCGCACAACAGTTAGGTTTAAAGCGTAACCGATGCAAAGGTATTATTTTCGGCGTAGGAGCAAAGGAAAATACATGCAAAGGTTTTATCAATGTAAAATTAGCTTGCACTCATAATGACTTTTATGTCACGGCTAGTGTTTACATAATGAACCAAATGGTAAATAACCTACCAAACAGATCATTCCCGCAACCGTCATGGTCACACATTGAGTCCCTACAACTTGCTGACCCAGAGTTTTACAAAAGTCGCCCTATCGATCTTTTATTAGGAGCCGATATTTATCCTTCAATCATAATGGCAGGAATAATTAAAGAAAATGACTCACTACCGATCGCACAACAAACACGGTTCGGTTGGATTTTATGTGGTAACACTAACACACAACAATCACTCAATTGTAATGTTATCATAGTAAATGAAGAAGATTTTTCTCGTTTCTGGTCCATAGAGGATATCTCAGAGGATGACGTCATGTCTGCGGAAGATCAATATTGTATGCAGTTGTACCAGTCAACAACTAAACGTCAATCTGATGGAAGATATGTAGTTAGACTTCCATTACATCCAGAGGTCGACGAAAAATTAGGTCAGTCAAAAGCCAAAGCGGTGGCCCAATTATACCAATTAGAAAAGAAATTTAAAAGGCAAGAAAATACCGCGATATTATACAAGCAATTTATTACAGAATATATAGATCTAGGTCATATGCACTCGGTAACATTAAATGTCAACGAACTAAAATATTATTTACCTCACCATTGTGTGCAACGCGCTGATTCAACAACCACTAAGCTTCGCGTTGTATTCAACGCGTCAGGAAAAACAGATTCTGGATGGAGTTTAAATGATCTCATGTACCGGGGGCCCAATTTACAAAAAGATCTATTATCTTTAATTCTGATGTGGAGACAGTACCCATTCGCATTCATTGCAGATATCGAAAAAATGTTTCGACAAATTCGAATTCACGCACAGGATCAGCGGTATCAGCAAATTGTATGGCGAAACTCCACAGATGAACCAGTACAAGATTTTCAACTAGCAACGATCACATATGGAACCAAAGCAGCCCCATTCTTGGCAATGATGACACTCAGGCAGTTAGCTAGTGATGAAAGTCATAAATACCCCGAAGCGACAAAAGCACTGCAGTCGCAGTTTTATATGGACGACTATTTGGGAGGATGTTTCAGCGTCGAATCCGGTCAACAACTACAAAAGGATCTTATCGACCTACTGAAGTCCGGAGGGTTTAACCTTCGCAAGTGGTTATCTAACGAACCGAAGCTTAGCCAACGTACTGAGACAGAACCAGAAACATTTGACTTCCGGTACGAACATACAACAAAGGCATTAGGATTAACTTGGGATTCAAAGCAGGATACTTTTACTTTTCAGTCCAAAATAAGTAAAAGTTCAGAAGTCAGACCGACAAAAAGAACCCTTTTGTCGGAAATATCAAAGATATTTGACCCCCTGGGGTGGTTGTCACCGGTAGTCATTCAACTTAAGTTATTATTCCAAGATATATGGGTCGCCGGCCTCCAGTGGGATGAATCAGTACCAGACAAAATTTTTCAAACTTGGATGAAGTTGCGGTCAGATATCGAACATATAAATAAGCTAAATATACCGCGATGGATTGGCTGCGGAGAATGTGACGTCATAGAATTACACGGTTTCTGTGACGCGTCCACCAAGGCCTACGCCGCTATTATTTATGCACGTGATAGATTTATGGCGGATAATATAGAAATAGAACTATTCTGATAAAATCATTAAACTGTTCAATTAACTATAGACAAACCTATTAAGCTTCTATTTCAATAAGGTCAGGATTAATAAAAATCTCAAATCTAAATATAACTATTCTGATAAAAGCATTAAACTATTCAAATAACTATAAACAAAACTATAAAGCTTCTATTTCAATAAGGTCAGGATTAATAAAAATCTCAAATCTCTAATAAACTATTTTATTCTTTTGAATCGTCCTTTTATTTTTTTACCTACCACCCGTTAAGGACATCTTTTAGCTGACAAGAAAAACGGGCGAAAAAAACTCACCAGCTTTAACAGAAACAACGACATTTACAAATTATCATGTCGTTGTTGAACATACAACACATTTAACAACATTTACAACAACATTACTTTTCATGATAAAAGATTAAACAACATTTACGAATATCATCAAGCATTTTCTATAAACTGTTACTTTATATTATTTCAGTACTCACATAATTTATTCGAAACCGATAAGGACAACTTTAATTTAAAATTATCAACAGAGAAGCATTTACATTTAACAAGTTACCGAATATCCTTCGAACAAGGGCAAATCTTCAGCAATATTTGCTAGACAATACATCAGCATTAAACAGCAAGAAAAAACAAAGAATGAGAAATATGAAACAACGGAATAGTTACTTAACTTGTACACCGCTCACGGCTCGAACCAGACTAACTAAATAAAATGGCTGCCTTGCCTTATAAATGTTAGCGTCTACCGCCAATTCTTGTTTTAGAAAAATACAGAAAACACCATAATATAAATATAACAATTATGAAAAAGTATTCTAAAATCAAATAATAATTTTACATAACATTATTTATAATTACAATAATTATCTATATTTGTTTTCTTTTCAACCGGAAGTAACGTGTACTTACTAACGTAAAAGTACACGCCACTTAGATACTTTATATTACATTACATTTCAGTAATAAATTAATAGATATGAATATTAAAAGTAATAACATGATTTTATACACATTATTCAGTACTTATAGGCAAATTAAAGTACAATTGCTTGATCATGCTTTGTTGACGGTTGGCCCCGCCACGAATCAAAATACTTTTTATTAGAAACAGGATACATGTAGTAAAATGCTATCTCCATAATTAATATAATGAATTTAGATGTAAGAATAACTATATGAGATTAATAACAAAATTCCATATCATATCGCTTTGTTGTCGGATGGCACCGACACAAATCAAACTACTATTTATATGAAAACACGATAAATAAGGTACGATGTTATCCCCAAAATTAATTTAATGGATTTAGGTGTAATAAATACTAAATTGAATCAATGTCAAAACTTGATATTCTATCACGGCCATACTGACAAGTACTTCGTTCTCGAAGTACTAGATCAGCATAAGTACTTAATTAATCTCATGTGTCACATCTAACGTAGATTTTTCGATCTTACTGTGAGCCTCGCCATGTCAGCTACTTTACCCTCTATCGGCACAGACCAAGAAGACACCAAACTCACAGCAGTAGTAGATATAGTCAGTCAGTCAGTATGAATAGTATGCCTCGACATGTACGGCTCCATCACCGCTGCCCGTGAAGACCAAACCGACACCAAACACACTATCGACCAGCTTGTTTACCTACTGTGAACCTCGACATGTCAACGGCATCACCCCCTGTCGGTGAAGACCAAGAAGACACCAAGCCCACAGCAGCAGGGGGGTTTGTCAGTCAGTAGTTAGTCACAGTAATGCTGCGCTGATCCCAAAAAAATTGGGATAAGGACACGATATTCAGTCATTTTTAGTTGTAAATAATATTCTATCACGGTTATCCGTGACACAATCGACATTGAACTATAAATTTTCATTAACAGATCTGCATTAATTGTACAATTCTTTTCATGATTTATACTAAATCATTAGAACGATATCCAATATTTCTTTTCGCTACTATTAAATTCTCAAGATAAACACTACATCTTAGAATGAAACGGTCATTTAATTAGAATTTTAATTTTCTTTTATTACACCTTTACAAACATTTACTGCAAACTAATCTGCACCGGCATGGTTTACGTTCCCGTGAGAACATCTAGACAAAAACCATCAATCAAAATGAAATTAATATTTCATCCAAATCTGTTTATACAAACTTAACTTTCACTTTTATCATATTGCCTGGACTATTATTTATAAGACGTAATAATAATAATAGGCTACAGTATAATTTGGCTGTTATAAAACAGATTCAAATTATAATTTTCACATTTGGTATTCTTAAAGTTATATTTTCTTAAACTTAATCATTAAATATCTACATTTCAACAACAGTGAAAACACCCCATTCGGCATGTTGAAATAATCGCTATCGTAATGAACATTTCGAATCAAATATATATACCAAAGATATCTTAAGGCCTAACATCTTAAGGCCTATCGATAAAATAATCAAGTAAACTTTTGTATGTTTGTTGTCTAACTTTTTCTTTTTAAACCGCTCGGCCAATCTGATAATATTAATACATGTATTGTATCCATCTATTTGCTGTCGAAACATTATCTCCTTAGCTTAACCATGATTCCTACAATGTGTGCCGAAAATACTAACTTGTCGACCGACATTGACACCGAGTATTATAGTTTTGCCGCTATAAACTAATTGTTAAGTGGATCATGATAATAACTGGTTTAACCTTACAATTAGCAAATCTCACGAGAACCAAAATTAGCGCCCCAGTAAGTAACACTTATACTTTTATAAATTTCCCAAAAAAAAATTAAATATCGAAATTTACATTGGCCCTAGCCACTTACAATGATCGTAAAAAGGACAGGACTTATATAACAGATCTTATGAAAACTTATGAAAACGTATGGAAACTTCTATGGAAACGTATGGAAATTTCTATGAAAAGCCATCGAGGAATATCGAGAACTACTGAAAACCATCGAAAACTAGAGAAAACCATCAAAAACTACCGGAATCCATCGAGAACTACCGAAAACCATCGAGCACTACCGAAAACCTTCGAGAGCCATCGAGAACCATCGTAAACCATCGAGAACTGTCGAGAACTATCGAGAACTGTCGAGAACTATCGAGAACTGTCGAGAACTATCGAGAACTGTCGAGAACTATCGAAAACTGTCGAGAACTGTCGAGAACTATCGAGAACTGTCGAGAACTATCGAGAACTGTAGAGGACTATCGAGAACTGTCGAAAACTGGCAAAAACTATCGAGAACTGTCGAGAACTGTCAAGAACTATCGAGAACTGTACAGGACTATCGAGAACTGTCGAGGACTATCGAGAGCTATCAAAAGCTATCGAAAAGTATCAAAAACTATCTGACATTATCGAAAACTATCGAGAACTGTCGAGCACTATCGAGAATTATCGAGAACTGTCGAGAACTGTCGAGAACTGTCGAAAACTGTCAAAAACTATCGAGAACTGTCGAGGACTGTCGAGAACTATCGAGAACTGTCGAGAACTATCGAGAACTGTCGAAAACTGTCGAAAACTATCGAAAACTATCGAAAACTATCGAAAACTATCGAAAACTATCGGAAAACTATCGAAAACTATCGAAAACTATCGAAAATCATCAAAAACCATCGAAAACTTACGAAAACCAGAAAAAACCATCGAAAACCATCGAAAACCATCGAAAATCATCGAAAACCATCGAAAACCATAGAAAACCATCGAAAACCATCGGAAACCATCGGAAACCATCGAAAACCATCGGAAACCATCGAAAACCATCGAAAACCATCGAAAACCGTCGAAAACCATCGAAAACCATCGACAACCATCGACAACCATCGAAAACCATCGACAACCATCAAAAACCATCGAAAACTATCAAAAACCATCGAAAACCATCGAAAACCATCGAAAACCATCGAAAACCATCGAAAATCATCGAAAACCATCGAAAACCATCGAAAACCATAGAAAACCATCGGAAACCATCGGAAACCATCGAAAACCGTCGAAAACCATCGAAAACCATCGAAAACCATCGACAACCATCGACAACCATCGACAACCATCGAAAACCATCGACAGCCATCGAAAGCCATCGAAAACCATCGAAAACTATCGCAAACTATGGAAAACTATGAAAACCCATGGAAATCCTATGGAAAACCCATATAAACGTTTGGAAAACCCATGAAAAACGTTCGGAAAACCAATGAAAAACGTATGGAAAACCCAAAGAAAACCCATGGAGAACGTATGGAAAACGTATGGGAAACTTATGGAAAACCTATGGAAAATCCATGAAAAACGTATGGAAAATGTACTTATGGACAGATATCAGTTCCTAGTCATTATATTCATAGATATCAGTAAATTTTTTGATTAAAACCAACAAACCAAAACCTTGTTTTTTTTTTCATCAGGAAAAACAAAATCAACATTGATAACAAACTGTAATAACATACCGTTAGACAAAAGACAGAAGTTGTTTTTCAAATTTGTGTACCGTTCTTACGTGGCCGTTTTATCATAAGAAAGCTATTAAACATCAATAATATTATAGTGGAGCAAATCGTTCCAAATGATTAAAGTTAAATAAAGAAAAAAAGGATAAAAATAAATCTAATCTCACTGTACTCCGTCTATCAAGGAACAAGTCTAAAGATGGTTGTGGTGGCAACTAGGTAATACGAAAGAACCATAGCAATCTATTTAAACTTAAATGAGTAAGCTTTTTAACAAGAGGTATACTTTGTCGTACAGTGTTAAAACCTATTAACACTGTTATAACTTATATTTAACTATCACTTTCTAGAAGCCACTTCAAAATCAAAGTTTTGTAAGATAGTAAACCAATGGGGAATTCGTAGTAGGTATAAGAAAACTTTATAACTTTAGTACCTACCTAGATTTGATAAAATTTCTTGCAATAGGCTATTAATTGAAAATCTAAGTAATGCTATGCTGAAAAAGAAATTAGAGCCTTATAAAATAAATATGGCAACAATACTTTTCAATTGCCCATATTTGTTGTATAACATAAAGCAAAGATTTGAATACTAAAATGTAAAATGTCTTTGTTATTAGCAAAATCTAGTTAATCTTACATTATTTTGATTCAATAATGATTAAATTACTACGCGGTTCAAAATACCAAGTTGCACCACCAGAAACCCTTTATTTTACAAACCACTAAAGGAGGTATAATCACGGTTTGAATTAGCAAAATAGGACGACAAGAAAATGATAATTTTATGTACCTACCCGACTACATTCCACTATATTTTACGACTTAATTGTTAGAATAACACTGACTTTCACGAACTTAAACCTTTCTAAACCTAGGGTTAAGTAAAATTATATCACTAACTTTTCACTTTGCTCCAAAGACCGCCTCTTATTTATTTTTAGTTGCAAATGACTAATGTTAATCAAGAAACACTGCAAAGCCACCGCACTATTACCTATTTTATAATTATACTACCCGGCAAGATTTTTAGAAATGAACCCTAGTGTTGCATAATAGGTTTATCTGTTTCTAGCATTATAAAATAAATATCTGTAGCGAGTCACATTATCACAACAATGATTACTGTAAGTTTACACAAAAATAAATCTTTGGTATGATCATCCAGTAGGTAATTTTCAATGCTATTGAATAAACAACATAAGCTTATTAGCTAAGTAATCTATTCGAAGGTACGAAAAAATAAAACTAAAATAAAATACAGAAGCCCCGAAAGGCTATACCAGATTTAGCGACCGTGGAGATGCGGTTTCATCTCCATTGGCGAGGTATCTGTACATCACCAGGAATCAGCTCCATTGCCAGGAATCAGCTCCATTGCCTGGTTGGATAGAAGAACGGCAGCGCCACCTTGCCACGATGGATGACCATAGTTTGAAACGGCAGCGTCGCTGAATGTAGCAGATAAGCCGAAACCGCAGCAACATGAAAAATAAAACATATATATATTAATAATGGGAGCAAGACCATCCCACTTCTGATGATAGATTTAGGGCGGATAATATAGAAATAGAACTATTCTGATAAAATCATTAAACTGTTCAATTAACTATAGACAAACCTATTAAGCTTCTATTTCAATAAGGTCAGGATTAATAAAAATCTCAAATCTCTAATAAACTATTTTATTCTTTTGAATCGTCCTTTTATTTTTTTACCTACCACCCGTTAAGGACATCTTTTAGCTGACAAGAAAAACGGGCGAAAAAAACTCACCAGCTTTAACAGAAACAACGACATTTACAAATTATCATGTCGTTGTTGAACATACAACACATTTAACAACATTTACAACAACATTACTTTTCATGATAAAAGATTAAACAACATTTACGAATATCATCAAGCATTTTCTATAAACTGTTACTTTATATTATTTCAGTACTCACATAATTTATTCGAAACCGATAAGGACAACTTTAATTTAAAATTATCAACAGAGAAGCATTTACATTTAACAAGTTACCGAATATCCTTCGAACAAGGGCAAATCTTCAGCAATATTTGCTAGACAATACATCAGCATTAAACAGCAAGAAAAAACAAAGAATGAGAAATATGAAACAACGGAATAGTTACTTAACTTGTACACCGCTCACGGCTCGAACCAGACTAACTAAATAAAATGGCTGCCTTGCCTTATAAATGTTAGCGTCTACCGCCAATTCTTGTTTTAGAAAAATACAGAAAACACCATAATATAAATATAACAATTATGAAAAAGTATTCTAAAATCAAATAATGATTTTACATAACATTATTTATAATTACAATAATTATCTATATTTGTTTTCTTTTCAACCGGAAGTAACGTGTACTTACTAACGTAAAAGTACACGCCACTTAGATACTTTATATTACATTACATTTCAGTAATAAATTAATAGATATGAATATTAAAAGTAATAACATGATTTTATACACATTATTCAGTACTTATAGGCAAATTAAAGTACAATTGCTTGATCATGCTTTGTTGACGGTTGGCCCCGCCACGAATCAAAATACTTTTTATTAGAAACAGGATACATGTAGTAAAATGCTATCTCCATAATTAATATAATGAATTTAGATGTAAGAATAACTATATGAGATTAATAACAAAATTCCATATCATATCGCTTTGTTGTCGGATGGCACCGACACAAATCAAACTACTATTTATATGAAAACACGATAAATAAGGTACGATGTTATCCCCAAAATTAATTTAATGGATTTAGGTGTAATAAATACTAAATTGAATCAATGTCAAAACTTGATATTCTATCACGGCCATACTGACAAGTACTTCGTTCTCGAAGTACTAGATCAGCATAAGTACTTAATTAATCTCATGTGTCACATCTAACGTAGATTTTTCGATCTTACTGTGAGCCTCGCCATGTCAGCTACTTTACCCTCTATCGGCACAGACCAAGAAGACACCAAACTCACAGCAGTAGTAGATATAGTCAGTCAGTCAGTATGAATAGTATGCCTCGACATGTACGGCTCCATCACCGCTGCCCGTGAAGACCAAACCGACACCAAACACACTATCGACCAGCTTGTTTACCTACTGTGAACCTCGACATGTCAACGGCATCACCCCCTGTCGGTGAAGACCAAGAAGACACCAAGCCCACAGCAGCAGGGGGGTTTGTCAGTCAGTAGTTAGTCACAGTAATGCTGCGCTGATCCCAAAAAAATTGGGATAAGGACACGATATTCAGTCATTTTTAGTTGTAAATAATATTCTATCACGGTTATCCGTGACACAATCGACATTGAACTATAAATTTTCATTAACAGATCTGCATTAATTGTACAATTCTTTTCATGATTTATACTAAATCATTAGAACGATATCCAATATTTCTTTTCGCTACTATTAAATTCTCAAGATAAACACTACATCTTAGAATGAAACGGTCATTTAATTAGAATTTTAATTTTCTTTTATTACACCTTTACAAACATTTACTGCAAACTAATCTGCACCGGCATGGTTTACGTTCCCGTGAGAACATCTAGACAAAAACCATCAATCAAAATGAAATTAATATTTCATCCAAATCTGTTTATACAAACTTAACTTTCACTTTTATCATATTGCCTGGACTATTATTTATAAGACGTAATAATAATAATAGGCTACAGTATAATTTGGCTGTTATAAAACAGATTCAAATTATAATTTTCACATTTGGTATTCTTAAAGTTATATTTTCTTAAACTTAATCATTAAATATCTACATTTCAACAACAGTGAAAACACCCCATTCGGCATGTTGAAATAATCGCTATCGTAATGAACATTTCGAATCAAATATATATACCAAAGATATCTTAAGGCCTAACATCTTAAGGCCTATCGATAAAATAATCAAGTAAACTTTTGTATGTTTGTTGTCTAACTTTTTCTTTTTAAACCGCTCGGCCAATCTGATAATATTAATACATGTATTGTATCCATCTATTTGCTGTCGAAACATTATCTCCTTAGCTTAACCATGATTCCTACAATGTGTGCCGAAAATACTAACTTGTCGACCGACATTGACACCGAGTATTATAGTTTTGCCGCTATAAACTAATTGTTAAGTGGATCATGATAATAACTGGTTTAACCTTACAATTAGCAAATCTCACGAGAACCAAAATTAGCGCCCCAGTAAGTAACACTTATACTTTTATAAATTTCCCAAAAAAAAATTAAATATCGAAATTTACATTGGCCCTAGCCACTTACAATGATCGTAAAAAGGACAGGACTTATATAACAGATCTTATGAAAACTTATGAAAACGTATGGAAACTTCTATGGAAACGTATGGAAATTTCTATGAAAAGCCATCGAGGAATATCGAGAACTACTGAAAACCATCGAAAACTAGAGAAAACCATCAAAAACTACCGGAATCCATCGAGAACTACCGAAAACCATCGAGCACTACCGAAAACCTTCGAGAGCCATCGAGAACCATCGTAAACCATCGAGAACTGTCGAGAACTATCGAGAACTGTCGAGAACTATCGAGAACTGTCGAGAACTATCGAGAACTGTCGAGAACTATCGAAAACTGTCGAGAACTGTCGAGAACTATCGAGAACTGTCGAGAACTATCGAGAACTGTAGAGGACTATCGAGAACTGTCGAAAACTGGCAAAAACTATCGAGAACTGTCGAGAACTGTCAAGAACTATCGAGAACTGTACAGGACTATCGAGAACTGTCGAGGACTATCGAGAGCTATCAAAAGCTATCGAAAAGTATCAAAAACTATCTGACATTATCGAAAACTATCGAGAACTGTCGAGCACTATCGAGAATTATCGAGAACTGTCGAGAACTGTCGAGAACTGTCGAAAACTGTCAAAAACTATCGAGAACTGTCGAGGACTGTCGAGAACTATCGAGAACTGTCGAGAACTATCGAGAACTGTCGAAAACTGTCGAAAACTATCGAAAACTATCGAAAACTATCGAAAACTATCGAAAACTATCGGAAAACTATCGAAAACTATCGAAAACTATCGAAAATCATCAAAAACCATCGAAAACTTACGAAAACCAGAAAAAACCATCGAAAACCATCGAAAACCATCGAAAATCATCGAAAACCATCGAAAACCATAGAAAACCATCGAAAACCATCGGAAACCATCGGAAACCATCGAAAACCATCGGAAACCATCGAAAACCATCGAAAACCATCGAAAACCGTCGAAAACCATCGAAAACCATCGACAACCATCGACAACCATCGAAAACCATCGACAACCATCAAAAACCATCGAAAACTATCAAAAACCATCGAAAACCATCGAAAACCATCGAAAACCATCGAAAACCATCGAAAACCATCGAAAATCATCGAAAACCATCGAAAACCATCGAAAACCATAGAAAACCATCGGAAACCATCGGAAACCATCGAAAACCGTCGAAAACCATCGAAAACCATCGAAAACCATCGACAACCATCGACAACCATCGACAACCATCGAAAACCATCGACAGCCATCGAAAGCCATCGAAAACCATCGAAAACTATCGCAAACTATGGAAAACTATGAAAACCCATGGAAATCCTATGGAAAACCCATATAAACGTTTGGAAAACCCATGAAAAACGTTCGGAAAACCAATGAAAAACGTATGGAAAACCCAAAGAAAACCCATGGAGAACGTATGGAAAACGTATGGGAAACTTATGGAAAACCTATGGAAAATCCATGAAAAACGTATGGAAAATGTACTTATGGACAGATATCAGTTCCTAGTCATTATATTCATAGATATCAGTAAATTTTTTGATTAAAACCAACAAACCAAAACCTTGTTTTTTTTTTCATCAGGAAAAACAAAATCAACATTGATAACAAACTGTAATAACATACCGTTAGACAAAAGACAGAAGTTGTTTTTCAAATTTGTGTACCGTTCTTACGTGGCCGTTTTATCATAAGAAAGCTATTAAACATCAATAATATTATAGTGGAGCAAATCGTTCCAAATGATTAAAGTTAAATAAAGAAAAAAAGGATAAAAATAAATCTAATCTCACTGTACTCCGTCTATCAAGGAACAAGTCTAAAGATGGTTGTGGTGGCAACTAGGTAATACGAAAGAACCATAGCAATCTATTTAAACTTAAATGAGTAAGCTTTTTAACAAGAGGTATACTTTGTCGTACAGTGTTAAAACCTATTAACACTGTTATAACTTATATTTAACTATCACTTTCTAGAAGCCACTTCAAAATCAAAGTTTTGTAAGATAGTAAACCAATGGGGAATTCGTAGTAGGTATAAGAAAACTTTATAACTTTAGTACCTACCTAGATTTGATAAAATTTCTTGCAATAGGCTATTAATTGAAAATCTAAGTAATGCTATGCTGAAAAAGAAATTAGAGCCTTATAAAATAAATATGGCAACAATACTTTTCAATTGCCCATATTTGTTGTATAACATAAAGCAAAGATTTGAATACTAAAATGTAAAATGTCTTTGTTATTAGCAAAATCTAGTTAATCTTACATTATTTTGATTCAATAATGATTAAATTACTACGCGGTTCAAAATACCAAGTTGCACCACCAGAAACCCTTTATTTTACAAACCACTAAAGGAGGTATAATCACGGTTTGAATTAGCAAAATAGGACGACAAGAAAATGATAATTTTATGTACCTACCCGACTACATTCCACTATATTTTACGACTTAATTGTTAGAATAACACTGACTTTCACGAACTTAAACCTTTCTAAACCTAGGGTTAAGTAAAATTATATCACTAACTTTTCACTTTGCTCCAAAGACCGCCTCTTATTTATTTTTAGTTGCAAATGACTAATGTTAATCAAGAAACACTGCAAAGCCACCGCACTATTACCTATTTTATAATTATACTACCCGGCAAGATTTTTAGAAATGAACCCTAGTGTTGCATAATAGGTTTATCTGTTTCTAGCATTATAAAATAAATATCTGTAGCGAGTCACATTATCACAACAATGATTACTGTAAGTTTACACAAAAATAAATCTTTGGTATGATCATCCAGTAGGTAATTTTCAATGCTATTGAATAAACAACATAAGCTTATTAGCTAAGTAATCTATTCGAAGGTACGAAAAAATAAAACTAAAATAAAATACAGAAGCCCCGAAAGGCTATACCAGATTTAGCGACCGTGGAGATGCGGTTTCATCTCCATTGGCGAGGTATCTGTACATCACCAGGAATCAGCTCCATTGCCAGGAATCAGCTCCATTGCCTGGTTGGATAGAAGAACGGCAGCGCCACCTTGCCACGATGGATGACCATAGTTTGAAACGGCAGCGTCGCTGAATGTAGCAGATAAGCCGAAACCGCAGCAACATGAAAAATAAAACATATATATATTAATAATGGGAGCAAGACCATCCCACTTCTGATGATAGATTTAGGGCGGATAATATAGAAATAGAACTATTCTGATAAAATCATTAAACTGTTCAATTAACTATAGACAAACCTATTAAGCTTCTATTTCAATAAGGTCAGGATTAATAAAAATCTCAAATCTCTAATAAACTATTTTATTCTTTTGAATCGTCCTTTTATTTTTTTACCTACCACCCGTTAAGGACATCTTTTAGCTGACAAGAAAAACGGGCGAAAAAAACTCACCAGCTTTAACAGAAACAACGACATTTACAAATTATCATGTCGTTGTTGAACATACAACACATTTAACAACATTTACAACAACATTACTTTTCATGATAAAAGATTAAACAACATTTACGAATATCATCAAGCATTTTCTATAAACTGTTACTTTATATTATTTCAGTACTCACATAATTTATTCGAAACCGATAAGGACAACTTTAATTTAAAATTATCAACAGAGAAGCATTTACATTTAACAAGTTACCGAATATCCTTCGAACAAGGGCAAATCTTCAGCAATATTTGCTAGACAATACATCAGCATTAAACAGCAAGAAAAAACAAAGAATGAGAAATATGAAACAACGGAATAGTTACTTAACTTGTACACCGCTCACGGCTCGAACCAGACTAACTAAATAAAATGGCTGCCTTGCCTTATAAATGTTAGCGTCTACCGCCAATTCTTGTTTTAGAAAAATACAGAAAACACCATAATATAAATATAACAATTATGAAAAAGTATTCTAAAATCAAATAATGATTTTACATAACATTATTTATAATTACAATAATTATCTATATTTGTTTTCTTTTCAACCGGAAGTAACGTGTACTTACTAACGTAAAAGTACACGCCACTTAGATACTTTATATTACATTACATTTCAGTAATAAATTAATAGATATGAATATTAAAAGTAATAACATGATTTTATACACATTATTCAGTACTTATAGGCAAATTAAAGTACAATTGCTTGATCATGCTTTGTTGACGGTTGGCCCCGCCACGAATCAAAATACTTTTTATTAGAAACAGGATACATGTAGTAAAATGCTATCTCCATAATTAATATAATGAATTTAGATGTAAGAATAACTATATGAGATTAATAACAAAATTCCATATCATATCGCTTTGTTGTCGGATGGCACCGACACAAATCAAACTACTATTTATATGAAAACACGATAAATAAGGTACGATGTTATCCCCAAAATTAATTTAATGGATTTAGGTGTAATAAATACTAAATTGAATCAATGTCAAAACTTGATATTCTATCACACGCATACAAAAACAAGGCACAACGTCAATCACGCTCTTAACAGCCAAAACCAAAGTTGTACCCCTAGCTAACAACGCCAAACAAGTCTCATTGCCACGACTGGAGCTTTATGGAGCGCTTTTGCTGTCCAACCTGATGTTAAAAGTTATGAACAGCCTTAACAACCACAAATTGGAAGTTTATGGATGGTGTGACTCAACTGCTGTGTTAGGATGGCTGCAAGGCGAAGCCAGCCGCTGGAAGCCTTTCGTCGCCAACAGAGTAACTAAAATAGTACAGATTATTGAAGCGAGCTCGTGGCGCTACGTCCAAACAAAAGAAAATCCAGCCGATTGCGCAAGCCGCGGTCTTACAGTTGAGCAACTGCAACAACACAGCCTCTGGTGGAATGGCCCTTACTGGCTATCAACATACAAAAAACCATCGGAGTCCGATAAAGAACAATTCAATACCGAACTAGAAATAAGAAAAATAAAACAAACAAATGTTACTCAATTAAATAATACGGAGTCAAATGTCATTCATCGATTAATTCACGAGCACAGCAATTTCACGCGAGCATACCGAGTACTTGCATGGGTATTACGACTGAAATCACGTGACAATAACAAACCAAAGTATTTATGCCCCGATGAAATACGACAAGCGCGTTTAAAGATAGTAAAGTTTGTTCAGTATCAAGATTTTTTTGAAGACATCGGCCATATTAAAAAACATGGCGTTTGTAAGCCCAAAAGCAAATTACTATCTTTAAATCCTTTCATAGATGCGGACGGACTTCTAAGAGTAAAGGTCGATTATCCAACTCTCATCTTAGTGACGATATGAAGCATCCATTGATCATACCATATGAAAGCCGCTTAACTGAATTAATCATTGATCAAGCACATAAACAACCGTTCCACGGAGGCGCACGCCTTTCTCAATCATTGATTAGGAAACAATACTGGATCCTAAGTGGTAATAGAGCCGTCAAAAAACACATATTCAAATGTGTCATTTGTAAAAGGCAAAAGCCTATCTTACAACAACAAATGATGGGTGACCTGCCGGCAGCAAGAACAACATTTACAAGACCCTTCCTACACACTGGTGTCGACTTTACCGGCTTCGTAGAGGTCAAGGCCAACAAAGGACGCGGAATAAAAACATGCAAAGAAGGTTACGTCGCGCTGTTTGTGTGTATGGTGACAAAAGCCATACATTTAGAACTCGTGTCGGATCTGTCCTCGTCAACATTTTTGGCAGCGCTACGAAGAATGGCTGCGCGAAGAGGCACTCCAAGTCACATGTACAGTGATAATGGAACCAACTTTGTAGGAGCCGACAGAATCCTTCAGAAGGAATATGCAAACATCAGGCAGTCAGTTTTATCAGACGATTTCCTCACTGAAATCAGCGAAATGCAGATTAAGTGGCATTTTAATGCCCCATCGTGGCCGAGTGCAGGAGGGTTGTGGGAGAGCTCAATCCGGAGCTTAAAGTTCCATATGCGCCGGGTCATTGGGGAACAAAAACTGACCTTCGAGGAATTTACCACCTTATTGTCACAGATAGAAAGTTGCTTAAATTCAAGGCCTCTGTGCGCGATAAGTGAAGATCCGAATGACATCAATTATTTAACACCCGCACACTTACTATCAAGCGGTCCCATCCTCACAATCATCGAGACAGAACAGGATGAAAGAACAAGGTGGCACCTAGTACAAAAAACATTTGGTGACATATGGAAGCGATGGCAAAGTGAATATTTAACGCAACTCTCTATCAGGCATAAATGGCAAGAACGTCGACCAAACATACAAATTAATGACGTTGTTGTTATCCACGACGCTAACTTACCTGCGGGGAAGTGGGCTCTAGGCCGGGTTATTGACACTCATCCCGGTAAAGACGGCCTAATTCGCGTAGTAAGCGTCAAAACAAAGAGTGGCATTTTAAAAAGGCCACTAGTGAAATTGTCTATTTTACCAGTAAACAAACAAACTGGGTACACAACATACAATACAGCGAAACGCGAGTAACGACGAAGAATTGCATACCAAGCCAAGGCGAGTTCGATCAATCAAAACATCGTGCTTAAACTTTATGACAGCAATCTTCATGTTATTTGTGTTGCTTATAACACCATCAGTACAGGGAGCTTATAACGTATCGGCGCTACCAACAAACAATTCTATCTATTTTGATAAAATGTCTGAGATGCGATTAATTCAAGACCATTGGAAACTCGTTGTTTATTACGACATGCAGCCGTACTGAACGTGCAACCAATCGCTCTTTATTTGGCCATGAACATCAAAAAGGACACCTATTTAACTATCTCAGAGTACGAACTTCAAAGATGCATTGAATTAGATATCCATTCACACTTGTGTGAATTACAAAAACCCATTTATCAAAGAGTATCGAACGACAATCTTTGTGTGAAGAACATGAAACGGGCAAATGCAAAACATATATAAGTCAGTGTCGAATAACATGGACAGAATTAGTCACCGTTAATACATTTCTATTTACCTGTTGCGGTCAATGCTCGCTTAGAATCATATGTGGGGATCAAATTTCACACGAGACCTTCAAAGGTGTAAACATTATCGCACTCGGAAACAGCTGTGTAGTCAAGGGCGACACATTCACAATAACGTCGCATCATCGTTATACTAGCGAGGTTACTGTAACACCAGACGTCTTATCGGTCTCGATCGCACCCGTCAATAAAGTTTTGAACATATCGCTCCCAGTCAGCGTGGTTTTCAACGAGACTCACGACCGGAGATTGGAACAAATGAGCGAACAGATAAAACAACTAAAATCGGACGCAGATCAACTCGACGACGACTACAGCATCAGTTTTCACGACGTGCATCATTATGTGGCTATCTACGGGATAGCTGCGTTGGTGGTGGCTGGCGCAGCGGGCACGTGGTGCGCGCACGAGCTCCGGGTCTACAACCGCCACCGCCGCGCCCGCCGCAGCCGCCGCCGCCCACGCCGACGACGCTGCGGCTGCCATCGCCGCCCTGCCGCTGCACGCCGCCCCGCGGCTGCGCAGTGGCGGCTCAGCCGGAGCTGACGTTTCGGCGCATCATAGTGTAAGTGTAAGTGCAACTCAGTGTGATAAGTGCAGTGGTTGTGATAGTGTTAGTGATAACAGACAATCTAGATCATTGAGTGATTTAGTTGAGCGTAAAGATAATGTTACAATGCCTACGTTCGAAAAAATCACTTTTATAAGTGATTCGTAATTAAGTATATCGTACAAATATTGTCGGTTATCATTTGTTTTTCATCTCGTACACATATTGTCGGGAATCATTTGTAAAATTCACATACCATTTCACTCATCGGTCATCTCCTGCGCCTCATCTCTCGCCCGGGAATATGTACGGTCAACGTACTGACCGACATTCGTAACGACCTACATTTAATTTGTTAATAATCATATTTTTCATAGCATTCAGTCAGTCTACATTCAACCCGCGACTCATCAATTAGCGTTACAATCAATTACGCAATAAAAGTTATTTTTAGTCAATTTCTATATTTTCATTTATCTCTTTTGGTGTGTGGCATCCAGACCATACAGGTAGTATCATTACTTTAACAAGAACAGTCAACAGTTCTCTAACTACCTGACTCCCAAATTAGGCAGGTATGTAGATATGTCGAGCATTTTAATAGAATATGAATTTGAGAACGTTTGGGATGATAATAAAGTTTACTTTTGTATCAAATTGACAATATTTGACGGTTTGTGCCAGTAGTGTGTGTACCCTAGATTCATTTGTGACGAATATTCGTATCTTGCAGTTGAATGCGCAAAACATGCGGCTGTGGTTCAATAAGCAGTTTGACGAACTTATGAATTTAAAGAAGCGCGAAGTTGGTCTCGTTGAAGAGAGGAACAATAGACTCCGATTCATAATTGAAGGTTTCTGGAATTGTAGATGCACTGTAGTAGTAATTTTGTGCAATAGGTATGCACCTTATGAAATTCATTTTATAGCACAAAAGCGCACAATATTTATTTTTTCTCATTTAAGTGATAGAGAAAGAAACTTAGCTCGTGATATTCTTTGTATATATCTTTACCATTTATTTTCCCACGCGGCCACTAAAACATGATCCGTCTGTGATGCAGAGCTAAACAAGTTGTCCGACTTGCGTGGGAGTTTTCACCATCTCGTCATGCACATTCGTGACCCGGAGTGGCGACAGGAGGAGCAGCCCCAGAAGCTCATCAAGGTTGAGCCTGAGGAGGCAAGTATGAGAATTAAATTAGTGATACATCACTGAGAAAAAACGTCCTTGCAAACTTCCAAGTATCCTCAGCCTCCCCGTCATATGTTTTGTTTTATTTGTTCATTTCTCGAAACGTTGTTAACTTATCAACTTGAGAAGATTCATCATCATCAGCCATTTAATGTCGTCACTGCTGGGAAACTCGTTTCCTTAAGGATAAGGAGAATGGATCATGCATGAGCATGACCCACCGCAAGCCCAATGCAGATTGGTGGGTTAATTTAATACACACTGCAAACGCAACCGGAACTAACGGCTTCACGTCTCTTCCGAAGCACGTGCAAGCTCGAAATAATCATTTTTGGTCACCCTTCCCATGACCTACCATACCAAGTTGCTTAACCTCAACGATTGCAACTGAGTGCGCGGACCACTGAGTTGAGTTCCTCTTCCTCTATGTCTTATTTATTCCTAACGCTCCGCTCGCTACTTTGTCTGCGTGCGTGGACCCCTTTTTTACCCCCTTAGAGGGGGAATTTCCAAAAATCTTTGTATTCCCCTACACTTCTCAAGGAACATATACATGCCAAATTTCAGATTCTTGCGCCCAGTAGTTTCGGCTGTGCGTTGTCTGTCAGTCAGTTAGTAACGCAAGAGCTTTATACACCGTGAAATGTTACTTGTTGACTTCCTGAAAATTACTTGAAGTACCTACTCATCAATACAAACAACTTAATTACTATGGGTACAACTCTGAAATCGTGAATAAAATCAGCTGTTCCAATTTCAATCGAGTTGATTTGAAAATTATTATGGAACAGCTGATTTTTTTTCACGATTTTAGAGTTGTTCCCATAGTAAAAGTTGCCTGTATTGATCAGTACCTACTTCAATTAAGTCAACAAGTAAAATTTCACGGTGTATAATATAGATGGTAAACCTAGTAATCCATTTAACAGTGCAGTATCGAGCCGTACATCAGCCCGAGCCAGATCGTGATCGTCCCACCGGACCCGGGGCCCAAGGACGACTTCCGCGAGCGCGCGCTCATGGACATGATGGACGGCGTGCTGGAGAAGCTCTGGCACGAGGAGATCAAGAAGCCGATACCGCTGCCGCAGTGCATGGTTAGCATACATATCAAGAAACTTATTAATGACTAGCGGATCCTCGCGGTGTTATCCGCGTGGTACCCGTTCCCGTGGCAGTATCTGAGTAAAATATAGACTATGTCACTCTGGAAGAATGTAGATTTCTAATGGTCAAATTATTTCCTAAATCGATCCAGTACCTAGTTTCGGAGCCTATTCGATGCAAACAAACTACATAGTTAGTTATAGAAAAGTATAGAAAAGATGCCTCCGTGTCCTTTCAATGACCAGGGTTTTACTTTATGTTGAAGGCTTGTCACATTATGTTCTCTTAAAATATCATTGATCATTGCGTTTTATAAATAAGGTACTAGATTTAAGTGACCAGGATTTTGTGATCAGCAACACCTAGCATTTGAAGTCCCACTAAGGTATTTTGAAAACTGGCTGTTGTGACAAAAAGTTGGAAAACACATAATTTCCATCTCCCCAGGGCATACTCTTAATTTGGTAGTTTTTATACGAATGGGTATCGATATTTCCACGTTTTTACTCTGAAATATTTCAGCTGGATAAAGACCCAGAGCACTTCAACGAGGACGATCTTCGTCTGATGTTTGACTACGAGGCGAAGGTTCGGTTCCGCAACGAAGAGCGCGACAAGTATCGCAAGATGCTGCACGCCGAGTATGCCAAGCTGTCGCAGGTGCTCAACGAGGGCGTCGTCAAGTTCAACCAGAAGGTAACCATGGCAACTGCCGATTGTCGTATTAACAACTGACTTCATCTGATTCTGCAAGAAGGAGCGCGACAAGTACCGCAAGATGCTGCACGCAGAGTACGCCAAGCTGTCGCAGGTGCTCAACTAGGGAATCGTCTAGTCAACCAGAAGATAACCATGGCAAATCGGCAACTGCCGATTGTCGTATTAACAACTGACTTCATCTGATTCTGCAAGAAGGAGCGCGACAAGTACCGCAAGATGCTGCACGCAGAGTACGCCAAGCTGTCGCAAGTGCTCAACTAGGGAATCGTCTAGTCAACCAGAAGATAACCATGGCAAATTGGCAACTGCCGATTGTCGTATTAACAACTGACTTCATCTGATTCTGCAAGAAGGAGCGCGACAAGTACCGCAGGATGCTGCACGCAGAGTACGCCAAGCTGTCGCAGGTGCTCAACTAGGGAATCGTCAAGTCAACCAGAAGATAACCATGGCAAATTGGCAACTGCCGATTGTCGTATTAACAACTGACTTCATCTGATTCTGCAAGAAAGGAGCGCGACAAGTACCGCAGGATGCTGCACGCAGAGTACGCCAAGCTGTCGCAGGTGCTCAACTAGGGAATCGTCAAGTCAACCAGAAGGTAACCATGGCAACTGCCGATTGTCGTATTAACAACATAACTGACTACATCTGATTCTGCAAGGAGGAGCACAACATAAGTACTGCAACATACTGCACGCAGAGTACGCCAAGCTATGCTATGCTCGACGAGAGCGTCGACAAGTTCAGCCAGAAGGTAGACCATACCTAGCGCTTATTTTATTGACAACTACTTATTATAAATACAAGTAGGTACGCAAGTTATTAGGTTTGTAGAAAATATAATGTGCAATTTCGCTCGATGTAGCTAATTAATATAACTACCTACTTACTATGCTAAAGACATACCTCCTAACCTACCTACTTACTTACTGAAGACATCGGAAATAAAATTTCTATTGACAAACTGTTTTGTTGTTAGGTAAAAGAAATGTGGTTGACGAAACTTCAAGTGGATTCTGTCATCGGTCAAGAGAATTTGATCTTGATGAGGTTACGCCGCTCCAATTTAGACAGAGTGGAGATGGGAGAAAAACTAGAGGATATGAGGTAATGTCCTAAAACCTCTTGTCTGTCCCAGAGATTTTCGTCAAAATGCCGCATTTGTCAAGACTTCATAGTGGCGGAATAATTTCGCTGATTTTGCCAAAAGCAACTCATAAATTTTGCATAAACCCTTTTTTCTCTAAAACTTAGTATGAAACTCAACAAAATTTGTCGAATTAAGGGTAAACGTTATTAAATAGACTATCAGAATATGTATAAAAGTGTATACTTCTTAATTAAATTATACCAAGTTTACAATTAGTTCCTAACACCTACTAAGTCGTCCGGTACGTAGGTGCCTGACTACGAGTCTACGACGTTCCGTGGACAGGCCCCCTACAAGGTTGACCGACGGTCTAGTCAAGGTCGCGGGAAGCCGCTGGATGCGGGCAGCGCAGGACCGATCGTTGTGGAGATCCTTGGTTAAGGCCTATACCCCCCAGCAGTGGGCATCGTTCGGCTGACATGATGACCTACTAAGTACTCGTAGTATTAGAAATTTTAACAATATATTGCAATGACTCACAAATTCTTCACTTCATTATGTCATCATGTTGTTTACTTCAGAGCGCAAATAGCCAGGTACGAGCGGGAGATAGAGCAGCTGCAGTCAGAACTGCAGGAGGTGCAGGCCCAGAGCGACGAGTGCCAGGCCGCGTTCGACGCGCTCACCGCCAAGGACCGCCTCATGGAGCGCGCATTCAAGAACCACTTCGCGGACCTGTCGCCCATCATCGTCGACCAGTGCTACAAGTTCTTTAAGTACGTTGGATGGACATATTCTACATCATTGATCACTGAATGATATGAAAGACTCCTTTACTAGGGCACCTATATGCCTTCCATATGAGTGGAGTAGATCCTCTCGCCCATCATCGTCGACCAGTGCTACAAGTTCTTTAAGTACGTTGGATGGACCTATTCTATTCATCATCGATCAATGAATGATATGAAAGACTCCTTTACTAGGGCACCTATATGCCTACCGTATGAGTGGAGTAGATCCTCTCGCCCATCATCGTCGACCAATGCTACAAGTTCTTTAAGTACGTTGGAGCTGTTCTATTCATCATTGATCAATCATTTATTTGAATGAATCCTTTCTAGAGCACCTTAATGCCTTCCGTATGAGTGGAGTAGATCCTCTCGCCCATCATCGTCGATCTATGCTACAAATTCTAAGTAGGTTAGAGCTATCCTATTCATCATTGATCAATCAATGATTTAAATGACTCCTTTACTAGGGCACCTAGGTTAATGCTTTCCGTATGAGTAGAGTAGACCAATGCTACAAGTTCATCTTTAAGTACATTGGAGCTATTCTATTCATCGTTGATCAATCGATGATGTAGACGAATGGGTAATGGTCTGGACACAAAATACCGGAAAGGTCGAACTGGGACCGAGTCCCGGTATGGAGAATGTGTCCACACCTTGACTCACCGCTGCTCTGCTACCAGCCCCGTATCGAAGGGCGACTAAACTAATTATTAAATGACTACTTAACTAATAAACTAAACTAAGACTTACAATTTCTATAGATTTGTTGTGGCCTCGTTCGGGTATTGCGCCCTCGGAGTTCCAACTCGACGTGACGGGATTATTTCGGTGATCCTATCAACCCTGACTACCCCCTGGTACCAGATCTCCCCAAAAAGATACCTACTTGAATGCACTTTTCTTTTTTCTTCTTTTATCTACAACGGGGTAGCACTTAGCCTTCACAACACCTGATGGTAAGCGGTGATAAGGCTGAAGGTGGAAGCGTACCTGGAATCCTCAATCACTGAGGAACTGGCTATCTTATCTCTAACTTCCGGAACACAATAATGTTGAAATCATCATTGTTATGGCGTCAGACTTAGATAAGATGATGGTAGCTAGCCAGGCGGACTAAGAACAAGTCCTACCACCAACCAAACCGAATACAATATGTACCCCCACTGGGAATCGAACCCGGGACCTCTGGGTCTGAAATCGGTGGTGTGAACCACTAGACCACAGAGGCGGTTAAAAACTTGGCACTTTGAACTGTCGCCGGTTTAGTGAGTCCGCTCACCGGTCAACACGTTGACTCAAATTCACATAACGTCGTTGCGCTTGCCAAACTCGGTATGTAGTAAAACAGTACTTTAGAGGAGACACAAAAAACTAGTTTTCTGTGGTAATGATAACTTTATTAAAAATGTATTAATGCCACAGGGAGAAAAAAAAATCATGTCTAATTATTAACTATATAATAGCATCTGACAAGGCATAAATTAAGCGAAATATTTTTTTTTATGATTTTTAGGCACATATAGGATTTGGTTTGACCCTGTAAAATGATATATGTAAAAATAATGCACATAACGGATTAGTTTCATGTGGAATATAGGCAAATTAATTTCCGTCATGTGCATCATGAACACCTTATAATTAACTTTTCACTGAATTACTGAAGTAAAGTAAGGTACAATATAAAAAAAACACATTAATACGATCGGTTCAAATCGGACTTTAATATTAAGTAACTGTATTACAATCGTTAACTCACACAAAATACTTTGCTTAAAATTATGGCACTATTCGAAATGTCTGTGCCAACAATGTTTGTGTCTAAGCCAACCAATACATAACATAAACAAAAACAACAAAATCAAAAACATCCAAAACAACTTAATTATTTTAAAATGGCACTTTTTAGGAACTTGTTCAATATTAATAACTAAATTACTCCAAAATAAATAGAGCGTCTAAGCACAAATTGATAAGTTATTAAATACACTTTCCAGAGTGTCTAAACTTGTCAGATTGCTTAACAATAATTGAAGCAATATTCCAGAAAATACTTAATATTTTTTGATTAATTAATTTTACAGGCGCTATACGCTTCACACGCATCTCGACCTGATCCCGAAAATGAGGTTACCAGAGCCATATTGACACGCCACTTTACCGAAGACTTGCCAGAAATCAGCCTGAGCGATATTGAGAGGGCTCTAAGACAGCTTAAAAATGGAAAAGCCCCCGGGGAGGACGGTGTTACATCTGAACTCCTTAAAGCAAGTGGCAAGCCTTTATTAAAGGAGCTCCAAAACATTTTTAACATCGTTCACTTTGATGGGCGAACTCCAGAAACGTGGAGTAGGAGTGTCGTCGTGCTGTTCTTCAAAAAAGGAGACAAAACCTTACTCAAGAACTATCGACCTATTTCACTCCTAAGCCACGTCTATAAGCTGTTTTCTAGAGTCATCACAAACCGCCTTGCGCGAAGATTCGACGAATTTCAACCCCCGGAGCAGGCTGGTTTTCGAGGAGGATATGGCACCGTAGACCACATTTTCACAGTGCGGCAGATTATACAGAAGACCGAAGAGTATAATCAGCCCCTGTGCTTGGCATTTGTGGACTATGAGAAGGCATTTGACTCTATCGAGACCTGGGCTGTTCTGGAATCCTTGCAACGTTGCCAAGTCGATTGGCGGTATATCCAAGTGTTGAGAAGTCTCTACAATGCCGCTACAATGGCCATCCAAGTACAGAATCAGCAGACTAAACATATTCCCATGCATCGAGGCGTGAGACAAGGGGATGTGATATCCCCGAAACTGTTCACAAATGCTCTGGAGGATATGTTTAAAACGCTGGACTGGAAAGGACGTGGCGTAAACATCAACGGCGAATACATCTCACACTTGCGATTTGCGGATGACATCGTCATTGTGGCCGAAACGTTGCAGGACCTTCAACACATGCTGAACGGCCTAGCTGATTCTTCTCAACGCATCGGTCTTCGGATGAACTTGGACAAAACCAAGTTAATGTTCAACGAACATATTACTCCGGAACCGATTGCAGTACAAGGTTGTACTCTCGAAGTTGTGACGGAGTATGTATACCTCGGGCAAATTCTGCAGTTAGGTAAAAACAACTTTGAGAAGGAAGCCAACAGAAGAATACAGCTGGGCTGGGCAGCATATGGGAAGCTTCGTCGGGTCTTTACGTCGCCTATTCCTCAAAGTCTAAAGACGAAAGTCTTCGACCAGTGCGTCCTACCTGTTATGACATACGGAGCCGAAACGTGGACACTCACGGCAGGGCTGGTTCACAAATTCAAAGTCGCTCAGCGAGATATGGAAAGGGCTATGCTCGGAGTTTCTCTAAAGGATAGAATCCGGAACGTGGTAATCCGACAGAGAACCAAAGTAATCGACATAGCCTACCGGATTAGCAAACTGAAGTGGCAGTGGGCCGGCCATATAAGCCGCAGGACCGATAACCGCTGGGGTAAGCGAGTTCTAGAGTGGAGACCGCGAATCGGCAAACGTAGTGTAGGACGCCCTCAGACTAGGTCGATCTTTGCAGGGTGGCTGGCAAGAGCTGGATAAGAGCAGTCACTGATCGTGCTCGATGGCGTACTCTTGGAGAGGCCTATGTCCGTGGACGTTAATAGGCTGATGATGATGATGATGAATTACTTATGTATTAATACTTTCACTTTTTGACTAAAGGCACGAGATCAGTCTTATAAGTAGGTGGTATGGTACATTAGAATAATAGGTATTATCTTAATTGATCAGCCTTCTCAGCATTATCAGCAAATTGTATGCAAAGGTATTGATTGAAAGAGTGATGCATGAAACTGTTCAGAGTATTTGGGATGTGCAAGCAGGATTCAGGAAAGGAATGGGATGCATGGATCAGGTCTTCTCCTTGAGGTGCCTGACCGAAAAACACCTGGCTAAGCACAAAAAGGTTTACTGTGCCTTTGTAGACCTAGATGAGGCCTACGATCGAGTCGAAAAGAATGAGCTATGGAAGGTGTTGTCTGAATACAGATTGGAGAGCAAACTGATTCATGCACTGAAATCTCTTTATGAGGATTCCCGTGCATGTGTCAGGCGCGTACACTGACTAGTTTGGCATCTCTAGAGGGGTCAGACAGGGATGTGTTGCGTCGCCATAGCTCTTCAATTTGTTTTTTAGACAGTTGTATGAAAGGTCTCAGAGAACGTGACTGTGGAATTATGATGAATGGGATCCAATTCAAGTGCACTAGGTAATACTTGCGTCTTCTGCGGGGGAGTTGCAGGAGATGTTGTCCATTATGAATGATGATTTTGTGAGAAAAGGGATTAAACCTAATGTAAGTAAGACGAAAGTGATGGTTTTTGAGCGAGATGAAGAAATGTCTGACTGTACGGTAATGATAGGTGGTGAGAAAGTGGAGCAGGTGCGTGAGTTTGTATATTTGGGCAGTTTATTTACAAGGGATAGAAAGTGTGAGGAAGACATAGAAAGACGAGTGAAGAAAGGGAATTCAGTGAACAGCGCTATACACTCAGTTATGAGTAGCCAAATCGTATCTGAAAAGGCGCCAATGGCTATTCATAACAGAGTGCTGGTGCCGAAATAGATGTTCTAGAGTCGAGTGAACACTATCCACCTCCATCATGGTATATCCTTTCTCAAGTATCCTTTGTTCAATTTCTACATTTTGATTTTGTTTTTTTAAAGTGACCAGAGCTGAAGACCGAATTTTATTCCTATTCTGGTATGCACATCCATCAGAGATCACTATGATCTTCTTGTACCCTTCTTCAATTTTGATCGTCAAAAATCTAAGAGGCACGTAGTGAATTGATTGGCCGTCACGCCACCGTCTCCTTCGTGCCACACGTACAAGTTACAGTTACAATAAATCGTATAATTATGGAGTTGCAGTTTTTGTTTGTAATACTGTACAGATACTGTAGGACATAAGAGTACACTTTGAACATCAACGGTCATTACCAAAACTTCAGACGAGCACATAGTTTTTGCCTCTCCTTTTGCAGAATATGCTTCTTCTTTCATTTCTTTATTTATGTCATATTCTTCGGCTGTTATGTTTCCTTCTTTGAAAGCAGTGCATGTACCGCACTGATCTTTTCGTGGCTTAAACATTGAAATTTTTTCCTTCTTTAAGACTGAACAGAAAAGCTTACGCTGTACAGCTTCTTTATTATTTTGGACACACCATTTTTTGAACTCTTTAAAAAAACATATGGGACTTTGACCTAAAAGCCACTTCAACATAAACCGAACGAATCTTATTATACTGTCTGTCTTTCTTTTTTGTCAAAATGATGATGATTGCAATTTTGATGTGCTTTTATTATCAACATCATGCGGGAAATTATCAGCTGTAATCGATCTTATTAACGTTTCAATAGTTATAAATCCAATGCAATCAATCAATAATGAATGATAAAAGTGCCATGCTATTTATAGAATTTAAGTTAAAAGCCACTTACCTGCCTGTTTGTATATTTTTTTCCTCCAATGAGTCTCCAACTAACCTCAAAAACTAGCCAGCAAGTGGCCTGCAAAACTCGATATGTGCAATAAAAACCCGCTATGTGCATTTTATTTACATCGTACAAAATCGGTTTGTATTTATAGTGCACTTATCGAGTTTTTCTTAGAAGTCAGCATACATAAATATTTTTGCAGATCCATAACTATGCTGTACTTTTACAAACCGAGTTTTGCAATCGATTCCGCCTTAGAAACTAGTGCCATCTAGCGAAAAAACGAAAAATCAAAAAAATGCACATATCGGATTTGGCAAGCGCACCGACGATAAATCACGAGCCGTCACTTGCACAAACGTTTTATATCACTCGCGTTATACAAACGAATAACATCTTACAAACAAACGCCAAGTGCGAACGCGAGTTCGCGGGTTCAAACAAGGAAGTCCGGCCGCGGACAATAATAACATTTATCAAACACTTCACGACCTCATGAATTACAAATCAACACCTTTATTAGGTACGATTCCAAACTTAAAACCAAATAAAATTAATATCTATCGGCGGCGACATGCCGGCCAATTCTTTTCACCGTATCAAAAAGCGAAGTTATTCGCAAGCCAACCGATTAACTGTGACTCACCCGCCAATCGCGCGCCCAGCTCGCATCCACTGCGGAGCCGCCGAGAGGCGGGAAGTTCAAACTATCGTAAACAGATGATTTGAATGAATCCTTTACTAGGGCACCTTAATGCCGTCCGTATGAGTGGAGTAGATTCTCTCGCCCATCATCGTCGACCAGTGCTACAAGTTCTTTAAGTACGTTGGAGGTATTCCATTCATAATTGATCAATCAATGATTTGAATGACTCCTATAATAGGGCACCTAAAGGCCTTCCTTATGAGTGAAGTAGATAGGGAGACCGTTCATAACTCACCTCGTGATTACGGACTCGAGATTTGAGACTCAAAACGGGGGATTTCGAGTTTCCGTTTCAGATCACTCTTCTCGTAATCGATCTTTGCAAAACAATTAGAGAATGGATGAATGAAGCCGAATGTGCTAACCATTGCACCACCGAGCCCTTTAATATTCATTAACTACACAGAATTTCACTCTTCCGATTACTGTGACATCGCAGGAAGCGTCCAAAGTGGCATCAACGTGCGACGGTTACAGCGGCTGCTATGCATGAACTGGCAACCAGCATCCTAACTGCGCAACGACCATGGAACATGAATTTGGATTGTGTGGAGTACTATAAGAGGTAACCCTGAAAAAATCAAAATTATAAAATATACCTACAAATACATACTTACATCAAAACACTGATCAAGTTTAATGTTTCCAGTGTTGATCAATTAGATTTGATCAGCAACATGCCACCTGTAATGGATGAAGTCCTTTGGGCCACCATGTGTCGTTTACGCCGCGGCAAAATTGAAAATGAAATGCGTGTGAGTTAATTTACCTTAGTCATAAAGCTAACGTATCCAAGAGTAGATCCTTGGGGTACCCCAATTCATTACTTTCTTATACTTAACCGTTTTATTTTGCCTGTGTAGATGAAGGCTGTAGTGCTGGAGACGGCTTACGTAGACAGTGCAAACACATGTTGGAACAAAGCCATCCAGGCGCGCCGCCACCAACTGGCGCTCACGCACGACCGCATACTCCGTCACCGAGAAACCGTCGAACTCACTGCGCGGAATAAGACTATACAGGTGGGAAAGAAAGTTACACAAAGTTTTAAGGCGATGCTGTCACTTTTACTCGCTAAAAAGAATTCAGAGACAACAACAGATTTACATCAGGTGTAACTTTACCCCACGTTTGTTAATAAGGGAGTTAGAATTTACTTGTAAGACACTACTTACTGGGAAGAAATTACCTTATCTTATCATTCATTAAATTAGAATCTGGCTGAAACCTTAGATACCTTAGATGGTTTAGATTATCCGTCAAAGCTGCCCCCCTACCGCCTAAGCGCCGTCGGCTTGATTACGATTACGACGCATCGTGCCATCCTTGTCATGTCTTAACACATTTGGTATGGCATGACAAGGACGGCACGATGCGTCGTAATCGGCTTCAAGCCGACGGTGCTTGGGCGGTAGAGCCCCTTTCTATTTCAAAGAATTTAATTATAATGCTTTGCTCAAATTGTATTTCTGTTTAATCCTGCTGACAGTTGGTGCTTCCTGCGGGTCAGGTTGAAATACTGACAAGCGGTCACATCGAAGATTTTGAGGATGCGACACTCATACTAAGAGAAGACATCGAGAAGATTAATAACCTAATTTTGGTAAGTGTGGGTTGCCTGAAGTTGCAAATTTACTATTTTATGATTGTGTGGGGGTATGGTAGTTTTTATCACCGTCGACTTACTGTACTCGAACAGGATAGGTGGTAAGACAATCCAAACACCGCACGTTGACTCACACAGTTTATTGCAGGCTGGCGTAAACAATAAGCAATAGACTTAGGATGTACTAATATCATAAGCATACGAAAAACACTGCTTTCACCGGTTTAACGGGAGCGCGGAGCGACATGCATTCGCCGTCAGAGTGCGTCAGAGATAGGTCAAGACTGGTTGATGCGCCCGATAGTCGGCGCGAGCGCTGCCTGCGAAACAATAGGAACGAACGAATGGAATCCGGTCTCGATACCGGGTCCATTATACTCGCACGACAACTTGGCACCACATTTAATAAATGACGTACGAGATTACGTTTTATTATTTAAAATGTTTTATATGTAAATATAATTAAGCTAATAGTTTACTTGTATGTAATAAATCCTTATTTTAATTGTTATAAATATGTTATATATATTATTACTTTTGTGTAATTATAAATATATGTTTTATATAATAAATAATAATATTTTATATATTAATAAAATGAATAAATAGTGGGAATACCCCACAATTGAAATGATTGTGATAAATATTGGTGTTGTAACAGAGAGTTGGAGAAATGAAGCTCCGTATGATGCGCAAGCAGATGGAATTCCGCAAAGGTATCCTCTCGAAGGAGTGGGAACATGCGCAGATGAAGATGAAGCTGCGACATATGGAGCAGGAGTTGTACTCGTACCAGCGACTAAAGGTTTATTCATAGTACTTTTAAATTCTGATATTTTATATGAGTGTCAAAAGTTTATTTTTTATTTTTATTTAACACTCTTTTAGCTAAGAGACTTCTAGTCATAGAGAGTTATCAAAATCTTAATTTTATTCCAATAGATTCCAAAAGAACTGCAACTATACCTAAAGAATAAGGAACTCGGCTATACCGACGAACAAGAACATGTGCGCTTAGAGAAGGAAATGGAGGCTTCTAAGGTGTCCGTCAACAAAGTGCTGAACGAACAGATCCAAAGGGTGGAAGAACTGGAGGTACCTATGGACTATATTTAACTGACTTACATGTTTTAGAGATAAAAGATAATACGAAATAAGGTGGATTTTCATGTCCCATCGGAGCTGGTTGTGAGACGGGTCGATTTTTTCTACTTCATTTTCCATTTTTCAACCATAAAAATTGCATTGTGAATGCAAAGAAGTAAAAATTTAAATAACTTGCCATAGTAATTTCTTCTTTAGCGACTGTCAAATATCTGGAAAGGTATCTATCAAGTAATATCTTCACGTTGATAAAAATTAACGCTGGCTATACAGCGTGTAAGAAGTATTTGATAAATTCGACGCTTCTCGTAACGACACACACATTTTCCATTTTTCAACCATAAAAATTGCATTGTGAATGCAAAAAAGTAAAAATTTAAATAAGGTGGATTTTCTTCTGATTTGTGTATAATTATGATATGAATAGGTGAAAGTGAATACGGTAACTTCAAAGACGACGGAACTGGAAAAGCTGATCACGGTGCTGACCGTAAAGGTGTCGGAGAAGCACCTCACCGAGGACCCACTTGAACCTATACGGATTCGTCGTATCTTCAAGCAGAGGTGACTATGACGTATAGTTTACGCTTTTAGCATTGGTGTCAATGTATGCCTTCCAAACTACAAAAGGGTATTCAAATTACGCTCTGGGGCCCGTTTCTCAAAAGCTTGTAGCTTGTAATACAAGTGGAAGTCCCTTTCTAACAAACGCTGTCAAAAAGTGTCATCCGCTTGTATTACAAGTTACAAGTTTTTGTGAAACGGGCCCCTGATTTACATACTTATTCGAATGGGTTTCCCGCTCATTTTTTATACCTTTAATATCTTTACAAAACAAGGGTGAATTCAATTTTGTATATCTACACAAGTTGCCAATGCCAACCCGAGTTCAGGCACGAACTTAAATAGACTTACGTAGACCAATTGGTCCAAGTCCAAGTCCAAAATATAAGTATCTTCCCTGATTTTGCGATGTCTGTTTTAACAGCGAAATTTGACCGCCATTTTTGAAATTGGACAGATTCGCCATTTTGTCGAAAAGCTGGGACATACAAGAGGATTATGTGTAATCTATTTTTTTTAATGGCTTAAGACTTAGGTAATCCAAATGTTGTTGTAATGTATGTTGTTACACATACAAGTTGTTGTTGCAGGATGGAGACGCTGGTGATGCGCAGCAAGCTGATCCGCCAGGTGCAGGCCAACCACACCACCATCGTGCTGCTGCAGACCGAGCTCGAGCTGCTGCGGCTGCGCACCTACCCCACGCTCGCCAGTTTCCGCACCTTCTGCTAAACATTGACTTTGACCATTTTATTATGGAGTGTAAAGGTAAGGAGACTATCTCCTATGGGGAGAAAGTCGAAAAAGTGTCTAGCTATGACAGCTAAATAGCAAAAAAAATAGAAAATAAAGTATTTAGAAAAAATCGACCCGTCTCACAACATCCAATACTTCTTACGCGCTGTATAGTCAGCGTTAATTTCATCAATGTGGAGATATTACTACCCTCACACGCGAAAGAAATACCTTTCCAGGTATTTGGCAATCGCTAAAGATGAAATTACTATTGCAACTTATTTTCTAAATACTTTATTTTCTATTTTTCTATTATAAAAATAGCATTGTGAATGCAAAAAACTAAAAATTAAAATAAGCTAAATAGCAGTTTCAAAATCCTCCGCAACGGTGTTGGCGGTTACAGCGCTCAGCTTGCAATCGGGGTTGTTAAGCAACTTTCCCAATGGTCGGTCACGGAATGGGGACCAGAAACTTTATCTCAAGCTCCTACGTACTTCGGAATCAAAAGACACGATAACTCGCCGTTCAAAGCAGTGATCAGTGGGAGTGTATTTACGTAATAAGAGTTTTTTGTTTATTTATTAAGTACCTAATTAGTATTATTTAATTTTAATGTGAGTGTATTACAAAGCCAAATAAAGTATGTGCAGTGAAAACCGATTTTCATTTCAAAGAAACAAAAGTTAATCGATCACAAACGTTTATTAACTGTAAACAATTCTTCATTATAAAATTACACAAGTAACTACTTACAGGATTATTACAAAGTCAAATATTTCGATAAGGTATAATTCACTACCTGAAATACCTATGTAGGTATACAGGATATTTTTTTTATCAGTGCACAATTTTTTACGATTGACTCGGAATTGGTAGGTAAACAACTTTCTCCTATAAAAACATAGGTCGAAATATGACAATTTTTTTTGGATTTCCCATACTAAATCGATCACGATTCAGTCACCTACCGATTCTGAGTCGATCCTAAAAATTTGTGCACTGATAAAAAAAATATCCTGTAGGTATAATCTTACAAACAAGCGGTTTCATTACAAGAAAATATCTGCCACTTCCGGTTGGGGTTTAAATGCATAGCATAACCTTTTGCAGTGGAATATTATAATTTAAGTTGTGACTATCATAGAATCTTGCTGCTGTAATGCTACTTATCATTAAAAAGTCCGTAAAATTAAAGCGTCGTCGTCGAAAGTAGAATGCAGAAAGGTACAGTCACGTACAAAGGTTCATTAAATAACGAACAACTTAACGATTACTAATATTCAATGATTACATAACTGTGTAACATTATGAACTCACTACTACTTAAGTATAAGTATACCTAAAATACTACTTATCGTTTTCTCTCATCAACCTATCAGTCCTTATTTTCGTTACCAACATGTTAATATTATTCACGCTTATTTCACTTCATCGTCATACATAATACTTATACATGTATAAAGAAGACATAATACCATTCTTATAAAGAGTCGCAGACTTGTGAATCAACAATTTTATCACTAAGTAATAACATGCAAGAAAACAACTAAAGTACGGTCGCGCGGAGCACGAAGAATCCCGTAAAATAACCTGTCCTTCTCGCTCCCATCACGTCATCTTAATGCGTCACGCTTGCACAGACCTCTTGAGACGGCGGACATCGTATCTGTGCGAGCGGGACGCAACCATATTTACGCGGGAGCGACAGGGACAGGTAATAACAGGGGCCCGATTCTCAAGCATTCGAATTTTTTCAGTGTGGTAATTTGTAAACGAACATTTTGCTTGTGGTTTCTATTGAAAAGTTAGAACGTTTCAAACAAACTAAACTGTCCCACATGTCAATAACAAATTCATTTTGACAGTGACAGCTTAGTTCGTATACGAACATCGATTGGTCCATACCGTTGCATTCGACTGGTTTTCGATCGAACTTTTTTGATTGTGAAATTCTGACAATACACAAACTGTGTATCTTCGAAAAATATTTGAATTTCGAGCTTATAAATGTGAACTTTTCTCGATTGCGTAAGAATCGGCCCCCTGGTCGTCGTACGAGATTCTTCGTGCTCCGCGACCGTACTTTACTTAAAATAGACAAATACGACATCAACATCACCAAATAGGTACTTATCCTAAGGGATTCAAATTACACTTAGTTATAAAATATCATTTCCAGCTGTGCGTGACTGTACATACTTCTATGAAGTTAGGCCACCATTTCATTTTAAAAGTACCTATATCACACGATTTTAATCACATTACGCCATTTGTTCGTTAGAGAAAAATTTTCTAACATAATGGACAGAGTTGAATTTACGCTACATTGCACATAGGCGATGAATAAAAAGAAATACTTGTTGCGATGTGCAGATAGAACATTCCTATTGTTTTATGAACGTATATTCCTTTCGTGACTTGAATACGACATATTTTTACCGATAAGCATGGTCATGGCATGGTAAATTTTAGAGGTGGATATGTCGTCTGGTAGCTTATATTTATTCTTCCACATACCCATACCTACCCATTCTTCTTCTATGGTAAGTATTAAAGGTCACGTTTTAAATGCCAGATGATTTTCTACCCTTCTTCCATTTGGTCTGAAATCAGCTGAAATGGCATGTAACATCCCACTTTATTGGGTATTTAATGGGACGGTCTAGTAAAATGCTGGTTACAAAAGATGCTTGTTCTATGTAGCTAACTGCTAACATGAGCTGAGCAAAGCGAAGAGAAACAAAATCATCTGGTTCACATTTCAGTAGTTCATTAATTCGTTGATTTACTAACGAACTAAGCTTGGTTTGTTTATGTGATAGTGTTTTGTTTTTTTTAATTAAAAGTAATTTTAATAGTGAAACAAAACACTCCGGCGCGGCTTGGATCACATTTGGCAGTACGACAGCACTTTCATCCGCTGCTATCCCTTTCTCATCGATTCCGCCGCGTGCTGTCGAATTCCCACTCACTTTCGCGCTATAAGATACTAAAACTGATGTAAACCATAGATTCAACTGAATGGAGGGAGGAGTTGATGGGCTTTCCCTCTTCAAACTTGATATTTACCATGAAAAACCAGATATAAGAATGGCTCATTGTTGGCAAACAGATTGCCATGTACGCAGGATATAATATAAAAAAAAAGTATATGATACGTTTCTCACAGAAACAGCAACAGAAGAAATAGTGCTGACAAATATGATCCAACCCTTAAAAGTTCAGCCCCTGTAAAAAAGTCGCTTTCTATTATCGATATCGCCAGTAGAATAGAAAGAAAATGTATGGAATTGACATTGGCGGTTGAAATGTCACGTGACCGCTAATGTCAATTCCATACATTATCTTTCTATTCTACTGGAGACTTCGATCAACAATAACACGTACCTAAGGTCGGGTCTGTTTAGTATATAACGGCGTCCGGAGCGCCACCTGCGGCGGTCCGCAAAGTGCAGTTGCAGAGCAGCGGTGAGTAAAGGTGTGGACGGACACATTCACCATACCGGGACTCGGTCCCGGTTCGACCTTTCCGGTATTTGGTGTCCAGACCATTACCCAATCGCCTACAGGGAGCCGATTCTCAGGCAATCGAGAAAAGTTCACTTTTATAAGCTCGAAATTCAAATATAACACAGTTTGTGTATTATCAGAATTTCACAATCGAAAAAGTTCGATCGAAAAACAGTCAAACGCAACGAGTGGTACGGACCAATCGATGTTCGTATACGAACTTAGCTGTCAAAATGAATTTGTTGACATGTGGGACAGCTTAGTTTGTTTGAAACTTTCTAACTTTTCAATAGAAACCATAAACAAAATGTTCGACATACGAATTACCACACTGAAAAAGTTCGAATGCCTGAGAATCGGGCCCCAGGGCCATATAAAGTTTTGATTTAGTTCGTGAGCCTTCATTTAGTACTATTGTTGATCGAAGACTGGAGATATCGATTATAGAAAGCCACTTTGTCTAGGCCCTCTGATCGGCTTAAAGAGCAGTGCGCTGATCGTAGACGATGACGGCGTCGGCGTCGAAGAACTGGCTGTGCGACTTGCTGAGCGCGATGATGGCCGCGTGTTCGCTACGCATGCGGTTCTTGTACTTCTTGCTCAGATTCACCTGGTCAAGTATGGTTTTGATGATTTAAATACCAATAAAATCACCTTAACTGCAACCACAGAACACAGAAAAGAGACTAGAATAAGCAATATGTCACGCATTTTGAACCGAACAAAGCGTAGGATCGGAAACAGTTGACGACTTGAATAAATTCAAAATCGGACACACAAAAACGTATGGAGATTTTTGTTGTTCCGAGAAAGCCCCTTTTGGGGTTTTCTTTGCTTGACCCGCTCACTATTGTAACTGCTTATATCGTCTTTCATGTGTTCTGTGACTGTGACTAACCTAAACGTGCTCTAAAGGCTGATTTACATTTGCATAAGTACAGTAGCGAGTTAAGAAATCAGTCAGTTAAGTAACAAGTAGTAAGTTGTAAGTAGCGTCCAAACGTATAGGCGAGTAAGTAGTCATAAGTTGCCGTTCCGAGAAGTATCCGCCGAAGTTTTTTATTTTACAGCTTTTCTTATGTCGTATGGGCAGTAGTGCCCATTGTTCTTTTTCTTATGCAGCATCTTGAGCTAATTTGTAATTTATACTCATCGCTTTTAGTGTTATATTTATATAGGCAATCATATCCTAAACATTCCTTGAAGAACTTTAATGTTGTCTCCTCCGACTACTTCATCGTGCTGTTATTTAAAACTCAAACTCAAAACAAATCAACTTCAAGAAAAAAAAAATATTAAAACAAAACACGTTGCAACCTAAAAACTTATGAACTGTACTAAACTCGCCCGTCTACACGCGCGGCGAGTTTAGTTGGCGCCGTTGGCGGGGTGCGGAAGACGCACGCGCGGGGTGGACTTGCACTTGACTTACCGAAAAAATAGAACCTCATCCTATTCTCTGTACTTAATCGTTAAGTTATTACTTAACTGGCAAATCCCTGTCCAAACGATGATAAGAACTTAACTCGCCAAGACCGTAAGTTAACTCGCTACTGTACTTATGCAAATGTAAATCAGCCTTTAAGTCTAATAAAATCGGAAGCCCGCCAGCCATGTGATTCAAAATGGCGCATTGGTCCTTCGAGCCGGATAACATAGTTTTTTTTATTTAAAAAGAGGTGTAGCACTTAGCTTTCATCATACCTGATGTAAAGTGATGATAAGGCTGAAGGTGGAAGCGCACTAGTCCCGGAATCCTCAATTACTGAGGAACTGGCTATCTTATCTCTAACTGCCGGAACACAATAATGCTGAATGAAAACATCGTTGTTATGGCGTCAGACTTACGGCCAGAATTAATAACCTATCCACAGATAGGGATAGGTGCAATCCAGATTAGTTGCTAGGCAACCCCTAGCAACACCCAGGCAACTGTCGTTAATTCTATGTTAATATCAAGCGTTGCATAGCAACTAATCTGGATCGCACCTATCCCTATCTGTGGATAGGTTATTAATTCTGGCCGTTAGTGATGATGGTGGTAGTTATCCAGGCAGACTTTGAGCAAGCCCTACCACCAACCAAACTGAATACAATATGTACCCCCACTGGAAATAGAACCCGGGTGCCTCTGGGTCTGTTACCGGTGGTGTGCACTATTAGACCGCAGAGGCAACGCAACGTTAATCAAGCAAATTCAATGGTCATACAGTGGCGGTCACACAAGTCGATGTTCATACAAACGAGGTAACTTTGAAGCCTTGGTTCTCCGCCAGGGATTGACCTAGCTGTGATCAGATGATGGCCATCTAGGGAGTGAATGGAGGAGATTCAGATCGGTATACACACCCAACTGATATGATCAGCATTCTAAAAGATATAAGGATATGTTTAAAAAAATCCGCAAAATTAGCATAAAATTGTATGCAAATCCAGAAACTGAAAACTCTGATTCTTATATCTCTTAGAACGCTGATCAGATCAGTTGGTTGTGTAGGTATAGCGATCTGAATCTCCTGCGTTCACTCCCTGGATGGCCATCAATCATCAGATCACAGCTAGGTCAATCTTTGGCGGAGAACCAAGGCTTCAACGATACCTCGTTTGTATGAAAATCAACTGTTGTCTTTAATTATCTGACCGCCACTGAATATGCACACTTGCCTTTGCGTAGAGCTGTTGCAAGTCATCCTCGGTGGACAGCGGGCGGGGCTTCGGCCGCAGGAAAGCGGGCAGTGACCGCGTCTTCAGGGCATCAATATGGGCCGAATTTTCTATTTCATCCAGCACTATGCAAATAAAAGTAGAGGTTCCTAAAACTGTTAAACGAAGGACTTTCGCGCGCATATTAGTCGGCCGATTTGGCGCAGGGGAGGCTACCCACCTTCTGCGCCAGAGGTCTCGGGTTCGATTCCCGAACAAGACAAATATTTGTGTGCATGAACATGTCTATTTGTCTTGGTCTGGGTGTTTTCTATCTATATTAAGTACTAGCTGACCCGGCAAACGTTGTTTTGCCATTAATTATAGTGGACCCGGTAAACTTCGTATCACCTAAATCTATTATAGATAGACAGATGAAAATAAATGATCGCGAAGAAGTTTTATACACTGCCTGCAACAAATGTCACTTATTAAAAAGTAGGTAATCCAAAGCGGCTAAAACGTCAGTGATAACAATACTCTTTGACATACCTCTTTGGAAGAGGCTATGGAAGAAAATATGACAGTTTTGTATAGTACGACAGTTTATCGATTTTATTTACAAAATTACCATTTTTATTTTATAATTTTCCTGGATAAAAAGTAGCCTATGTTACTCTCCAGCTCTCAAATTATCTCCATACCGAAAATCTCGTCGATCCGTTGCTCCGTTTTGACGTGAAAGACGGACAAACAAACAAACAAACAAACAAATAAACAAACAAACAAACACACTTTCACATTTATAATATTAGTATGACTAGTATGAAGTAGGTATGATGTATTTACAAACAAAAAGTATTTAAGTATATATTTATCCGTTATCAAGTTCACGTAGACACAGTTTCTTAAGAAATTAACTACGGGTTTAGATAATTGGTGTGATTGTAAGAAAATATTTATTTATTTATTTATGCCTACACTCCCCAAGGAACGCAGACGAAGTCGCGAGCGGAGCGCTAGTATCAAACTAAAGGTGAACGCGCACTAAGTCTTGTCCGCGGCGAACGCGCCGAACGAAACTAATTTTAGACTTCTGTAGACTTCGGCAGGTGTCATAGGTATTAAGGTGCTGACATGACCCAAGTAGCGCCGCCAATCGATTTTATTTTATTTCTTATAAATAAGCACCATTTCAAAAAAAAATCGGTCAAGGTCCTATATAACTTTACACCATTATAAAATGCGTTCAAAAGTTCAAAAATGGTTTTGAACCAAAAGTGGCCCCATATCAAAATAACGTTTTAAAACAGGTTGAATGCTTTTAAAAATTGTGTAAAGTTATTCAATAAATAGTAGACCTTATTCACAAGAACTTTATAGATTTCTTTTTTTAGAAATTGGGCACATTCAGAAAAAATTAAATAAATCGATTGGTGGCGCTAGTTGGCTCATGTCAGCCAATGTGTCGGCTCCTTAAGAATTTTCAAATTCGTTTCGTTCGGCTCGTTCGATGCGTTCGCGTCCGACAAGTGTGCGTTCACCTAAAAGGGCATTTAAAAGCCTAGTGGACTAACTTGTGCTGGAAGCGTATGGCGGTGCGGCTTCGCGGGAATGCGCGTTCTGCGGCGCGGGCGCGGGCGCGGGCGGCGGCCGGCTGCGCCGCCACTCGTCGCCCGCGTAGCTAGCCGGCCGACCGTGCCGAGATTGGTTCACTTGGACCTTTTACAACAATTAACACTATAAAGGTCATAGCCCATTTATATCGCACCGCTCCCACCCAACCAATGTATGAGCAGTCAAATATGGACTTAATGGCGTGCTCTGTAGATGCACTTTAGCTTGCGGCAGGCTCGCTGTCTGCTATGGTATATTGTTACTGTAAAGTGCATCTACAGTGAACGATATTAAGTCCATATTTGACTGCTCATACTTTGGTTGGGTCGGAGCGGTGCGGTATAAGTGGGCTATGACCTTAAGGCGTACATTAGACGGTCACGCATCCATCAGTACATTCCATCACTCAGGACTAGCTAACCAATCGGTATAGAGGAACTTCGGGCAGCGTTATGAATGGTTCATTTTGATTGGCTAAAAGAATCGTGAATGATAGCAAACTGACAGCAAAACCTACCGTCCTATGGGCGCCTAAGCCTGGCCGCACACGGGGCCACACAACCATATAACGCGGCCACCGACTTCTTTCCTGTAGGTAGATTTCATACATTTTATATGAACGTCGACGTCAGTAGTCGTCACTTGTTTCTGCTTCTAGCTTCATTTAAGTGGCGTGGCGGGGCGTTTATGTCTCGTGTGTGGGGACGGTTATAGGCTTAGGTGACCATTAGACGATCAATCTGGCGTCATTTTCATCCGTGATCTTGGTTTGCATGAATCAACACCTTACGCAATCAATCAGACATCAATCTAACCAAGATCACGTATTGGACTGACGCAAAACCAACGCAGGGCAATTAGGTCAATGAGAGTTGTCAGTTTTGGATACTTGATGGATTAAATTAAATAAAACCTTATGTGTTAGGCTTTGTTGATAATGATAACATTAGTTTCGTATGAAATAAATATTATTATGTATATAAACTTAAAATAAGTGTGAATTAAGTTATATGATTATAAAAATAAATATGGTCCTTCGAGCCGGATGTGATTAAATATCCCAATAAATAAATAAAAATTAAAAGAGATATACAAAGCCAAATAATGAAAGCTGTGATTGTGTTGCACATTACCTCAGCATGTTTCATCTTATAATTTTCTTGGCTGGTATATGCATGATTTTCTTTGATAGAATAATTTTCTTTGAGGTATTGTTCATCTGCAACAATAATTCACTGTTTAATAATTTGTTTCTAAATTAAAAACAATATTACAACCACGATAAGGTACCTAATAAGTAAGTAATGTAAATCATTTGTAATGCTTACCAAACGATTTCTGGTGACGCGGCATTAGGCGACAGTAGCATATAATTATCAGCAAAATGAAAACTCCACAAATCCCACCAATGAGCCAGGACAACCAAACAATTATAACGCGGCCCTGAAAGAAAATAAGAAATAAAGAAAATGCTACATAAAATTTAATACAAGACCAATTAAATCCTCACCTGCAAAAACATCTCAATTCCTACCACAAAAGCAAAAAACGCTCTGTTTGGTCTGTATATATTTTTTTCCTAACATTTTATCTTTTTCAATATACATACAATTGCTAGATACCTAAATAATAATTACAATAAATACATGTAAAATACAATGCAGATGCCATTCTTACTTTTTTTTTAAATATTGCGCGCTTGCGCTGTTCTTTCGTCACGTTTAGAAATACAAATATGTGACACGCTCACAAATCTCACACACAATATTTATTTGAAATGTGCACTTCTTCTGGAATTTAAACTCTTGTATTTTTCTCATAAAGTTAATATACCTATGTATATTAACTTTATAGTTTTCTTGAACATGAAATATTAGTACCTACTTAAAAAGCAACCCGTCATTACACAACCTTAAAAAATATCTTTACAGCCCAAATTTAGCTCTAATCTACAGTCTCTTTTTAATATTGTCATACGGTCATACGAACTCTACTTATATTACGTTAATAATCTTAGCTACAAAATGGGGACAGACGCATCGATTTATTCTAATATTTAATTTTCAATATCTATGAATTTTACTGCATTATTGTTCTGTTAGGTATCCAATTAGGTAAGTCCAACTTCGAGAGAGAGATCTCTCGTCGAATCTGGGGGGCTACCGGCTAAGAAATCTGGATATGGGTATGGGCTTCAACTGTCATTTGAATTCCTTATTTTGATATATTTTCTGGGGGGCTACCGGCTAAGAAATCTGGATATGGGTATGGGCTTCAACTGTCATGTGAATTCCTTATTCTGATAGATTTTTGCTGTTTTGTTCTGTTGAACGTTGCAAGCTAGCTATCGTTATTCCCGACGTCACTAAACAAGGAACTGATAGCGGCTAGTTTTTTTATAAAAATGACTCAAAGTTCCAAAAACGTATGAAGTTCATACCCATAAAGTTACGCGGTAGCCCCCCAGCTCGGATGGGCAGCGTTTGGGAAGCTCCGGCATATATTCTCGCGTCCAAAATTCCTCAATGTCTCAAGACCAGTGTGTGTTGCCAGTTATGACTTATGGAAGCGAGACGTGGTCTTTTACTATGGGTCTCATAAGAAAGGCTCAAGGGCACCCAGCGAGCAATGGAGAGAGCGATGCTTGGTATTTCCCTGCTCGATCGAATCAGAAATGATGAGATCCGCAGGAGAACTAAAACGACCGACATCGCTCGAAGGATTGCTCAGTTGAAGTGGCAGTGGGCGGGACACATAGCGCGGAGAACCGATGGCCGTTGGGGCGGAAAGGTTCTCGAATGGCGACCGCGAACCGGACGACGTTCCGTGGGCAGGCCCCCTACAAGGTGGACCGACGATCTGGGGGGCTACCGGCTAAGAAATATGGACATGGGTATGGGCTTCAACTGTCATTTGAATTCCTTATCTTGATAGATTTTTGCTGCTTTGTTCTGTTGAACGTTGCTAGCTAGTTATCGTTATACCCGACGTCACAAAAAAAGGAACTGATAGCGGCTATTTTCTTTATAAAATTGACTTAAAGTTCCCAAAAACGTATGAAGTTCATACCCATAAAATTACGCGGTAGCCCCCCTGGGGGTCTACCGCCTAAAAAATCTGGATATGGATATGGGCTTTATTTGACATTTGAAGCCCATAATCTGAACTTGGCGGTACCGCCTAATTCCATGGACTTCATATTTCTTCCCATACCCATATGTCAGAAAAAGAGTGAATGACGAAGAAAATTCTCTATACATTTTTGACAGTTGAAGCCCAGAATCGGTATTTTGTAAAAATTAAAAAGTAAAAACTCGAAACCCAGATTCATATCGTTATGTCAAATGAAGCAGGCGAGTATTTTGGTATCGGAAGATTCATGGAAAAGTTTAATTTCTCAATTTGTGTGAAATAACTTGCTACTTTTGAGTGTAATCAACTTCATTTATAGTAAATATACCCCTAGCACTTGTAAAACGTTGAACTTTAGCAGAAGAGAGTTTAAAAGCAGAGCGAAAAGATGGAGCGAAAGAGACAAACACAAATTGCTATTTCGCTGTTCCTTTCTCTCGAAGTCATGTACTGGAATTTTACCCGCGAAATTCAAATTTTCGTTTCTTGTTTCGTTATCGGAATTTACATAACTTTAAAGATAAATTGTTGACCTACTTTTGATAAAAATTAGGCATTTAATTAAAGTAATGAAGATACTATGTAAATCAAAAATAGGAAAGTTTTATTTTATGTAGGTACGGTTATATATTTTGTTTTTACTGCTTTGAGGATTTTTATCCGAAACACAAAAATTAAACCAAATCACTAGCCTAGCCCAGCCACCATTCTGGCTGAAGTGTGCTGAAGTGCTAGATAATACTTATTATCCTCCTTGGAGTAATTGTGTTGTGTGGTATTATCAATAGCGACTTTTTTGTGGATATTGTCTACGGAAAGTGCATTTGATTGACATATTATTTTACAAGTGATATTGAGCTGTGTTAAAGTTCTCTGTTATTTATTATGTTATAAAGCTAACTCCTTCCTATAAATGCATGTTTTAAGACCTCAGCAAAGCATTTGATCTTGTGTGTTATGAAGTTATGATAAGCTTTGGACCTTTGGACAAAACTTAAAGATGTTTCTCGTTGGCTGAGGTTATAAATGTACCTACTGGCACATTGGTATGGTAATCAGAAAAATGTGGTAAAGTGGGGAAATACATGCTCTGAAGAGTTTATGTGGTGTTAGACAGGATGGGCTGACTTCGCTCTTATATATGTATATATGGACAAGCTCATCGCTGGGCTGAGCAGCACTCATGGTTGTTATATAGATAATGTCTGTGTGAATAATATCAGTTATGCTGATGACATGGTGCTGTGCTGCTCTGCCTATCGCTGGGTGGCCCAAAAAGCTCCTGCGAGGACTATATATGGAAGCACGGCCTAAGGTGCAACGAGAAATAGAGTGAATTCATGATCTTCAGGGGTAACATTAAGAGACTTGAAAATGTGCCCCTGTTACTTTTGAACAGGATTCCTTTGGGCCGTGTAAGTCAGTTTAAATACCTTGGGCATATAGTAACTGAAACTCTGTATGACAATTTATTCTGATATAGATGGATAGGGATGCAGGGCTTTGTTGGTCAGTGGTAACATGGTGAGACACAGGTTTGCTTGGTGTACAGTAGAAGTAAATTTTACTTTATTTAAAGCCTATTGTCAAAATTTATATACCAGTAGTCTGTGGTCAAACTTTATCCAGCTTTCCTACAATGCCCTGCGTGTGTTATACAGTAACATCTTTAAATCCTTGTTGGCGCTTCCACGTTTCTGCAGTGCATCTGGCTTCTTATTTCAAAGGCATTCTGAGGAGAGTGGAGAGAAGTTAGTCTCTCCATATTTTGCTAGGTGAAACTTTATGTTAACATAAGTAGCCTATTTTAATTTACTTTTTCAATTTTAATTTTAATATTGTGATTTTGTACTAAAATAGTCAGTAAGCAAAGAAATGGTCTGAAATAAAGGAATTTTATTTTATTTGAACAGTTTAATCATTGCTTATTTTTAATCATTTCTGTCGAACAAATAAATTTTTATTTTTAACCTAATCGATAGAAGTTTAAGTTATAAATTTCAATAAAAGCTCCCATCTGTTATCATTTGTTAGATACTCTATACTTAACAGACTAACTCTAGTTTGTCTGTTTTTCGTTTCGGGACGATGCAATTATTTCAGAATTACTGAATAAATAATCCATATTATTAACCTATTTATTTAGCAATTTCCATTCAAAGTACCTAATCCACGTTATGTGCTATTTTGTAAAACGATTTTGTAGTAAGTAGTACAACTACATAATATGCTATGCTATGTTGTACTTACTAAGTACAATATAGCATAGCTACAATGCACATCTATACCTGTCTTTTGTGTGCAACTCTAGGAGACAGCGCTTAAAGCTCATATTTTCCAAATAAAATTATGAGTTGATAGACAATTTGTTAATTTTCTTAATTGCTGTTAAATTGTAATGTCATAAACCCACTTATTTATATTTAAGTTAGCAACTGAAAACATAAAATGTGCTAAACTGAAAAATCATAGAAAAAAAAATAACATTTGGCCGCTGAAGAAATAAATAACTTATGTATTTACAGGTCTAACTATTTAATCATCCTCATAAATGATAGTAATTTTATTTCTCTTTCATAGCAAATTTATATAAAATAAAGATAATGATAAAAATAAGTACCTACCTATGTTACATAAATAAGTGTTAAAAATATGAATTCAAGAAACTAAACATTGCTTATTTTCAATTCTGGAAGGGTTGTGTTGTGGCACTTCTTAATTGAAAATATTGGCTTTGTTTAGTCTGAATTTGTCACAATATACTAATAATTTATGTAAACACAAAGGTATAAGTAGGTAAGTACAAGAAATTAACAACCAGAAATAAAGAACTAGCAAAATGGTATCATCATGCATTTATTAACCAAGTTGTTATTGTCACAAGTTCACAACACATATTTTAAGACATTATTACGGTATACTTTGTACTGTTTATCTTTTAAAAGTTCTTTGATGAAATGCATATTGGACAAAGATCTTTCATAAGTGGAATACTGTGGAAAGGCTTGTCATTTGCGTTTGGTTATTAATTGATACGTACATTATTTATTTTAGGAATACTTGTTTTTAATACTATGAAGAACTAAATTAATTGTTTTTATTGACTTTGTCCGTTGTCATTTAAAATATAAATAATAAGAGTAAAAAATGCAGAGAAATAATAATATTTTGTTAAATATTGGTATTTATTTGATATGATGCAACAAGACGCGACTATCATTCACTCGCGAAATCCAGATCCGGAAAAACAGTTAGCCGGTAGCTCCAATTGAAGCCCATATTATGGGTATGGGCTTGAAATCAGTAATATGGATCTGAACTTCATATTTTTAGCCGGTAGACCCCCTGGTCAAGGTCGCGGGAAGCCGCTGGATGCGGGCAGCGCAGGACCGATCGTTGTGGAGATCCTTGGGGGAGGCATATGCCCAGCAGTGGACGTCGCACGGCTGAAATGATGATGATGATTGTTCTGTTAAGCTTAAGGGGTGGATGCGGGCAGCGCAGGACCAATCGTCATAGAGATCCTTGGAGGAGGCCTATGCATGCCCAGCAGTGGGCGTTCTTTCGGCTGATATGATGATGATGATGAAGGGACTGAGGCTGACTGACATGAGGCAACTAGTTTATTGTTTCGTTCTGTGGATTTCCTTCTAAATAAGCCCAAATTAAAAAAAAAACAGTCAAGATCTTATGAATAACTTCTAATACCTGTTGATTGAATTTTGAAAGCTTTGGTTCAAACTCCTATCGCATTTTAAAATGGTGTAAAGTTGTTCAAAAAATATTAGGCGCTATTCACAACACAAGACCTTGACCGTGCCTTGACTGATTCCTTTTTTTGGTAACAATAAATCTTCGATATGATCAAAGGAAAAATATAAAATATAAATATAATAAAACTGATTGGCGGCGCTAGTTGGCTCGCGTCAACTTGGGGGGCTACCACGTAACTTTATGGGTATGAACTTCATAATACGTTATTTAAATTTTTACTTCTTTGCATTCACAATGCAATTTTTATCATAGAAAAATGGAAAATAAAGTATTTAGAAAAAAATCGACCCGTCTCACAACCAGGGGGTCTACCGGCTAAAAATATGAAGTTCAGATCCATATTTCTGATTTCAAGCCCAGACCCATAATATGGGCTTCAATTGGAGCTACCGGCTAACTGTTTTTCCGGATCTGGATTTCGCGAGTGAATGATAGTCGCGTCTTGTTGCATCATATCAAATAAATACCAATATTTAACAAAATATTATTATTTCTCTGCATTTTTTACTCTTATTATTTATATTTTAAATGACAACGGACAAAGTCGATAAAAACAATTAATTTAGTTCTTCATAGTATTAAAAACAAGTATTCCTAAAATAAATAATGTACGTATCAATTAATAACCAAACGCAAATGACAAGCCTTTCTACAGTATTCCACTTATGAAAGATCTTTGTCCAATATGCATTTCATCAAAGAATTTATCAATGAAACCATAGAAATGAAACCATTCGAAGTTGTCCTCGTCCAATTTCATGGATCAAATATTTGATAAGTGGAATACCACCCTTAACTTTGCTTTACTTTTTGAATTATGTAAATAACACAAAATTAATAAAATATAACGAAAAAGGCATATCTTTGAGGGTCAACTATGGTTTCTCTTCGATTTGTGTGCGCTAATTACGTGAACAATTTGACAAATGACCCCGTCATGGCAAAATTTTGTAGAAGTTAATGTTTGGTTGGGTCATTTTGTGGTTAATGTTCTTCATTTCCTCTTATGATACTACCCGTAAGGCTCATTATCAGAGCAAGGTTGCAGATATTTATCAAGATTTAAAGAGAAGCAGACCGAATGTTCCTTATAAGTTTAATATTGACATGATGGAATGGACGGCTACTCCAAGACAAGAACATTGTTTACAAGATGATAATTACAGAGAAAATCATTCAACAGAACCTTTAAAAGATAAACAGTACAAAGTATACCGTAATAATGTCTTAAAATATGTGTTGTGAACTTGTGACAATAACAACTTGGTTAATAAATGCATGATGATACCATTTTGTAGTTCTTTATTTTTGGTTATTAATTTCTTGTACTTACCTACTTATACCTTTGTGTTTACATAAATTATTAGTATATTGTGACAAATTCAGACTAAACAAAGCCAATATTCTCAATTAAGAAGTGCCACAACACAACCCTTCCAGAATTGAAAATAAGCAATGTTTAGTTTCTTGAATTCATATTTTTAACACTTATTTATGTAACATATGTAGGTACTTATTTTTATCATTATCTTTATTTTATATAAATTTGCTATGAAAGAGAAATAAAATTACTATCATTTATGAGGATGATTAAATAGTTAGACCTGTAAATACATAAGTTATTTATTTCTTCAGCGGCCAAATGTTATTTTATTTTCTATGATTTTTCAGTTTAGCACATTTTATGTTTTCAGTTGCTAACTTAAATATAAATAAGTAGGTTTTTGACATTACAATTTAACAGCAATTAAGAAAATTAACAAATTGTCTATCAACTCATAATTTTATTTGGAAAATATGAGCTTTAAGCGCTGTCTCCTAGAGTTGCACACAAAAGACAGGTATAGGTGTGCATTGTAGCTATGCTATATTGTACTTAGTAAGTACAACATAGCATAGCATATTATGTAGTTGTACTACTTACTACAAAATACTTTTACAAAATAGCACATAACGTGGATTAGGTACTTTGAATAGAAATTCCTAAATAAATAGGTTAATAATATGGATTATTTATTCAGTAATTCTGAAATAATTGCATCGTCCCGAAACGAAAAACAGACAAACTAGAGTTAGTCTGATAAGTATAGAGTATCTAACAAATGATAACAGATGGGAGCTTTTATTGAAATTTATAACTTAAACTTCTATCGATTAGGTTAAAAATAAAAATTTATTTGTTCGACAGAAATGATTAAAAATAAGCAATGATTAAACTGTTCAAATAAAATAAAATTCCTTTATTTCAGACCATTTCTTTGCTTACTGACTATTTTAGTACAAAATCACAATATTAAAATTAAAATTGAAAAAGTAAATTAAAATAGGCTACTTATGTTAACATAAAGTTTCACCTAGCAAAATATGGAGAGACTAACTTCTCTCCACTCTCCTCAGAATGCCTTTGAAATAAGAAGCCAGATGCACTGCAGAAACGTGGAAGCGCCAACAAGGATTTAAAGATGTTACTGTATAACACACGCAGGGCATTGTAGGAAAGCTGGATAAAGTTTGACCACAGACTACTGGTATAAAAATTTTGACAATAGGCTTTAAATAAAGTAAAATTTACTTCTACTGTACACCAAGCAAACCTGTGTCTCACCATGTTACCACTGACCAACAAAGCCCTGCATCCCTATCCATCTATATCAGAATAAATTGTCAAAGTTTCAGTTACTATATGCCCAAGGTATTTAAACTGACTTACACGGCCCAAAGGAATCCTGTTCAAAAGTAACAGGGGCACATTTTCAAGTCTCTTAATGTTACCCCTGAAGATCATGAATTCACTCTATTTCTCGTTGTACCTTAGGCCGTGCATCCATATATAGTCCTCGCAGGAGCTTTTTGGGCCACCCAGCGATAGGCAGAGCAGCACAGCACCATGTCATCAGCATAACTGATATTATTCACACAGACATTATCTATATAACAACCATGTGTGCTGCTCAGCCCAGCGATGAGCTTGTCCATATATACATATATAAGAGCGAAGTCAGCCCATCCTGTCTAACACCACATAAACTCTTCAGAGCATGTATTTCCCCACTTTACCACATTTTTCTGATTACCATACCAATGTGCCAGTAGGTACATTTATAACCTCAGCCAACGAGAAACATCTTTAAGTTTTGTCCAAAGGTCCAAAGCTTATCATAACTTCATAACACACAAGATCAAATGCTTTGCTGAGGTCTTAAAACATGCATTTATAGGAAGGAGTTAGCTTTATAACATAATAAATAACAGAGAACTTTAACACAGCTCAATATCACTTGTAAAATAATATGTCAATCAAATGCACTTTCCGTAGACAATATCCACAAAAAAGTCGCTATTGATAATATCACACAACACAATTACTCCAAGGAGGATAATAAGTATTATCTAGCACTTCAGCACACTTCAGCCAGAATGGTGGCTAGGCTAGGCTAGTGATTTGGTTTAACTTTTGTGTTTCGGGTAAAAATCCTCAAAGCAGTAAAAACAAAATATATAACCGTACCTACATAAAATAAAACTTTCCTATTTTTGATTTACATAGTATCTTCATTACTTTAATTAAATGCCTAATTTTTATCAAAAGTAGGTCAACAATTTATCTTTAAAGTTATGTAAATTCCGATAACGAAACAAGAAACGAAAATTTGAATTTCGCGGGTAAAATTCCATTACATGACTTCGAGAGAAAGGAACAGCGAAATAGCAATTTGTGTTTGTCTCTTTCGCTCCATCTTTTCGCTCCGCTTTTAAACTCTCTTCTGCTAAAGTTCAACGTTTTACAAGTGCTAGGGGTATATTTACTATAAATGAAGTTGATTACACTCAAAAGTAGCAAGTTATTTCACACAAATTCAGAAATTAAACTTTTCCATGAATCTTCCGATACCAAAATACTCGCCTGCTTCATTTGACATAACGATATGAATCTGGGTTTCGAGTTTTTACTTTTTAATTTTTACAAAATACCGATTCTGGGCTTCAACTGTCAAAAATGTATAGAGAATTTTCTTCGTCATTCACTCTTTTCCTGACATATGGGTATGGGAAGAAATATGAAGTCCATGGAATTAGGCGGTACCGCCAAGTTCAGATTATGGGCTTCAAATGTCAAATAAAGCCCATATCCATATCCAGATTTTTTAGGCGGTAGACCCCCAGCTCCGATGGGACTCGAACCCACGACCTTTCGCTATCCGGGCGACTGCTCTAACCACTGAGCTACGGAGTCGTTACGAGAAGCGTCGAATTTATCAAATACTTCTTACACGCTGTATAGCCAGCGTTAATTTCATCAATGTGAGGATTTTACTACCCCCACACGCGAAAGAAATACCTTTCCAGATATTTGACAATCGCTAAAGAAGAAATTACTATGGCAAGTTATTTAAATTTTTACTTCTTTGCATTCACAATCCAAATTTTAAAAAAAAACTGGAAAATAAAGTATTTAGAAAAAATCGACCCGTCTCACAACCAGCTCCGATGGGACTCGAACCCACGACCTTTCGCTATCCGGGCGACTGCTCTAACCACTGAGCTACGGAGTCGTTACGAGAAGCGTCGAATTTATCAAATACTTCTTACACGCTGTATAGCCAGCGTTAATTTCATCAATGTGAGGATTTTACTACCCCCACACGCGAAAGAAATACCTTTCCAGATATTTGACAATCGCTAAAGAAGAAATTACTATGGCAAGTTATTTAAATTTTTACTTCTTTGCATTCAGAATGCAATTTTTATCATAGAAAAATGGAAAATAAAGTATTTAGAAAAAATCGACCCGTCTCACAACCTTTACCTCACTACTTTATTTTCCATTTTTCTATGATAAAAATTGCATTGTGAATGCAAAGAAGTAAAAATTTAAATAACTTGCTGGAAAGGTATTTCTTTCGCGTGTGGGGGTAGTAAAATCCTCACATTGATGAAATTAACGCTGGCTATACAGCGTGTAAGAAGTATTTGATAAATTCGACGCTTCTCGTAACGACTCCGTAGCTCAGTGGTTAGAGCAGTCGCCCGGATAGCGAAAGGTCGTGGGTTCGAGTCCCATCGGAGCTGGTTGTGAGACGGGTCGATTTTTTCTAAATACTTTATTTTCCATTTTTCTATGATAAAAATTGCATTGTGAATGCAAAGAAGTAAAAATTTAAATAACTTGCCATAGTAATTTCTTCTTTAGCGATTGTCAAATATCTGGAAAGGTATTTCTTTCGCGTGTGGGGGTAGTAAAATCCTCACATTGATGAAATTAACGCTGGCTATACAGCGTGTAAGAAGTATTTGATAAATTCGACGCTTCTCGTAACGACTCCGTAGCTCAGTGGTTAGAGCAGTCGCCCGGATAGCGAAAGGTCGTGGGTTCGAGTCCCATCGGAGCTGGTTGTGAGACGGGTCGATTTTTTCTAAATACTTTATTTTCCATTTTTCATAATACGTTTTTAAAACTTTAGTCAATTTTATGAAAAAATTAGCCGCTATCAGTCTTCGATCAACAATAACACCTAGTTCTAGATACATAGTTGGAGTGACAAACATGGCGGGCGAGCGTTATACGCCCACTTGAGAGTATAAAATTATAAGTTGATTGTTTTGACCAGTGTCAACAATAGGTACTAAGGCACTAAGGTCTTTCAAACTTGGAACGCTTACTGTCATTTATAATGTAAGATCGTAACATTCGTAACCTTTTTTCTCCGTAAAATACAGTCTTTGCTAGTTTTCATTTAGTTCGTGAGCCTAGTACTATTGTTGATCGAAGCTATGACTTCCCCGTTTAGTGACGTCGCGTCGGGTACATTATTAGCTAGCTAGCACCGTTCAACAGAACAAAGCAGTAAAAATCTAACAAAATAAGGGCTGAAGCCCATATCCATATATTTTATTAGCCGGTAGCCCCCCTGTGTCAATCTCGTAATAAATATTGTATGGAGTGTGTGTCAGATAACTCTGCACGTGCGTGGCGCGTTTTTGGCGCTACAAGTTACAGTGCATTTTTTTGTTCTAATGTTATAGAAAAGATTAGTATTCGATTTTTACCGCGCGCAGACTTATCTGACGAGCACTCTACAACATTTCTTAACTTCAGTGTAAAAAAGTCAATGCTAACAAAAATTAAAAACTAATATTTGTGGCTGTATGGCTAATGACATGAGTGTGTATAAAAAATGCATTATGTCATGTCACTAATGTCATTTGATTTTGACATGTCAGTAAATGTCAGTTTTATTTCGTCCATATAATTTGTGGTCCCGTCGTATTTTTGCTCGCGGACGAAAGAAAAGAAAATGTAAAAATCTCCAGCTTCTGTTCGTTTTATGTTTATATATATTGAGCACTTTATAAATGATTGATTCGTAGTGAGTAAGTGATGTCATATTATTGTTATTACGAGCGAGCACACGATTCTTCCCTTCCGTCACCACTCTGTTGACAAACATCGTATGATATCGACGTCACTGATTTCAGTTCACCGCAGACGCACATCGATCGACTAATTACGCAAATAATAGAAAATCGCATTCGAGAATAAACCGCGCGTATTTAGTACCCAACAAGGAGTTTTCACAAAGGGTTGTGTCGCCTGATAATATAGTCAGTGATGTCGAGTGCTAAAACTAAAATAAGTTTTACTTTTTTGTTTGTTTACTGCATTATAGCTCAAGATTCACTTGGACTGTCTCCCGTAATATTAAGTAAGTATTAATAACTACAACTAATTAACTCTGATCTAAACTTCATTTATTTTTCAATCTATTCATATTTTTTTAGTTCCTGGAGACGGAGGCAGTCAATTAGAAGCAAAACTTAACAAAAGTACAGTTGTACACTATGTATGTGCCAAAACTTCCAATCAATTCTTTAATATTTGGCTTAATTTAGAGCTACTGGTGCCATTTGTAATAGACTGCTGGGTGGACAACACTAGGCTGGAATATAACAATGTCACGAGAACAACAAGCAATCCTCAGGGGGTTGACATCAGAGTGCCAGGATGGGGCAACCCGGAGCCGGTGGAATGGCTCGACCCATCTCATGACAAGGCAGGGTCTTATTTCAATACTATAGCAGATGCTCTTGTGAAAAATGGCTATGTAAGAAATGTATCCATTAGAGGAGCTCCCTATGACTTCAGAAAAGCACCAAGTAGGTATACATACCACTATTTATTGTGGTAAAGCTGTTACAGCAGGAGATTTTAATGTAGCTTTTATTTTAGATGAAAATTCAGATTTCTTTGAGAAACTTAAGGCTCTGGTTGAAGAGACATATACCATGAACAACAAGTCTGCAGTGACTCTGTTGGTGCACAGCATGGGTGGCTCCATGGCCCTTCACTTTCTGCAGCTGCAGAAGCAGGCGTGGAAGGATCAATACATAGCGAGGTTAATCTCACTATCCACGCCATGGGGAGGCTCTGTCAAGGCACTCAAAGTATTCGCTATAGGTATGTTTTATTCTATTTTTGTGCAATTCTCACTTTAATTACTGCCCAAAGGTAATTATACTGTAGCTATAAAAATAATCTACTTGAGCTGCAGGGACTGCATAATATTGTGCCTTTTAGTATGGAATGTAATACAATTATTTTATCTTTATTAATTTACACAATTATGCAAATTGTATAGCTGGTTGGAATTCAAGTTTCGAATAAGTATGCAAATTATGATAAACTACTTTGATACTGCAAAGATAGTTAACAAATGGGAATCAAATAGAAAACAATATTTTTATGGGGATAGTTCGGAGTTTTTGTCCTGGAAAAATATCACATTCCCGTGTGGGAAGCCACAAGCGGAAGGCTGGTATGATATAAACTCAAGATTGATGTGGAAATATAAATATTAATAATAATAGTCATTACATACCAACATTATTAAGGTATAGTTTATCATCTTTGTAGTTATTAAATTAACTTATAATGAAGGTTATTTCAGTTCAATATTTCACCTTTAAGTAAATAATACCTAGATAATAAATGTAATCTAAGGTCTTAGTTGCACAAAGTGATAAAAAGCACCACATACATAGTCACTTAAAATAAACCATTCAGTAGTAAATTATCTATATTTAATACAATTATGATTAAAAATGCAAAAAAAAAAGTTTCTTGATTGAATTTCGTCAGCACTGAAAGTTAAAATATGTGGCTAAGATAATTCTCTTTTATTTTAGCAAAATTTTTGTTATTCCTAACAACCACAAGTGTCTACTGATTCGTTAGTGTTGGCTTCAACAAACTCTTAAGTGTTTTTATGTTTAATCTTAATTGAACATTATTTGTCTTGCTGTAGGTAATGGATAATGTGTTAATCTTATAAAGTTATTTAATTAAATGGATTTGAATGACTAGCTGTTCCGCGCGGTTTTACCAGCGTGGTACCCGTTCCCGTGGGAAAATTGAGATAAAAACTAGCCTGTGTATTTTTCTGATGTACTGTAAAGTTTCATCTATAAATCCGTTCAGTCGTTTTTAGATGAAGGAATAATATACATCCGCGTTTATACTAAATACTAGTGGCTCTCCACGGTTTCACCCGCGTGGTTCCCGTTCCCATAGGAATATAATCAAATATTATGTTACTTCGGAAGCTTTATAATAGTAAAAGAATTTTTAAAATCGGTCCATTCGTTTTTGAGTTTATTTGATACTAGCTTTCCGCCCGCGGCTTCGCCCGCGTGGACTACACGACGTTATCCCGCGAGAATGTGATATTTTTCCGGGATAAAAAGTAGCCTTATGCTCCTCTCCAGGCTACAAAGTATCTGTGTTCCAAATTTCCGCCAAATCCGTTCAGCCGTTTTGTCGTGATTGAGTAACAAACATACAAACATCCAAACATCTAAACTTTCACATTTATAATATTACTAGCTGACCCGGCAAACATTGTTTTGCCATATAAATTTAAATGTGTTTATACACCAAAAGTTGCCTACACCAGACAACAGATAGCGCTAGTTATACACTACCAATAAAGGGGCCCAAGATTGGTCTCTATTTCCTACATAAATATTTACTCTGAGAAGTAGAGTGCGTGACAGATAGCTCTGCGCGCAAGCGCGACTGGGTCATTTTTGGCGCTAGCTACAGTACATTTTTTTATTCTAAGCTTATGGAAAAGATTAGTATTCGATTTTGACCACGCAGACATCAGTGATTACATACTCTTTGGAAACGGCAATGGAAGAAATGACAGTTTTGTATCGAAGGTACGACAGTTAAACGATTTTTCATAGAAAATTACAATTTTTACTTAATTTTCCGGAATAATAAGTAGCCTATTTTACTCTCCAGCTCCCAAACTATCCCCATACCAATTATGACGTCGATCCGTTGCTCCGTTTTGACGTGAAAGAAGGACAAACAAACAAACAAATAAACAAACAAACAAACACACTTTCACATTTATAATATTAGTTTATAATATTAGTATGGATTAGTAGGACAAACAAAAAACAAATATACAATTTTTTTCTCTTTATAATATTATTATTAAGTATGGATTGGTGGAATGTGGCAGCTGCAACTTTGTCTGTATGCACAATTTCCAGTTTCCCATAATTAGACTTACATACTTGAAGAAAAGAATACTATAATATTACTACTTGAAGTCCTTTCCTAAGGTCCAGCCTATCTGTAATCAATCAATCAAACCAATTTATTTCGACCAACATAGATCATATAATATGTACCAAAATTTAACTACGCTTCCACTGATCCGCTAGGTACTTTTCTATTTTGCATCCTACTAATATTATAAATGCGAAAGTTTGTGAGTATGGATGGATGTATGGATGTGTAGATGTGGATGTATGGATGCTTGTTACTCTTTCACGCAAAAACTAAACGGATCTGGATGAAAGGACATCAGGCACATATTGCCAAAAACTGTATAAGCTTCGTTATATTTTATTTAGGCACTATGCGCCACTGTGAACTTACTACGTGTACCAAAATAATTTTAAAGACTTTCATTGTTTAATAATTAATTTGTGTAAAAACACTAAAATGACTATGAATTTATCGTGAAACGAAAATCTCTAGCCATTAAAAAAAACAAAGAATGTCAACCGTGTGTCAACCTCTTTATAAGATTAAAAAAAAGCCTTTGTTTACATGTCACAGTTGACAACAGTTGTTATAGACGTTCCGACGCACGCACGCTCGTATTTTATTTTTTTAGTAGATCATGTGAATCATGTCACAAAAACTGATGTAATTAAAATAATAGTATATAAAAGAAGAATTTAAAAAGGATTAAATGAGTTAATACATAAATAAAGTCAAATTGCTCCAATTTCAGTATTATGGAAACACAATATTCTCTAGGTCAAAATAACGCAAGTAACGGAACGTTTTGTTCGTGTTGCTGTTTCAGTATCAGTGTTACCAAAAACAAAATATTTTAAACCTAAATAACTCGAACAAAAAAACACATAATAAAATTTTAAGTATTTTTCGTGTTAGTTTGTGATAAACTTTAGTCATTCACTTCAATAGAATAGCTATACATTTTTAGGTTTTTTGTAAAGGGAATGTGCCTGATGTCCTTTGCAACAGAGATAAATTAAAGGCTGAAATAACACATAGGATACTTTTCATCCCGATATTACCACGGGAACGGAAACCACGTGGATAAAACCGCGGGCGGCCGCTAGTATATTATAAATGAGATTTTTTTATATCAAGATGTTTGTTACTCAATCACGGCGAAACGGCTGAACGGATTTGGATGTAATTTGGCACAGAGGTAGATTATAATCTAGAATTTAGTAGATTTATGCTTCTTTTTACCTTGGAAAAATATCTAATCCCAACAGGAAAACAGAGTGTAGGTAGCTGACGCGAGCAACAAGCTAGTGTATAATATTTGGTATGGTTTGTGGAGCCCTAGATTTTATGTAGTCATTTTATTTTTATTGTCAATGGTGCGAATATGAATTATGTGGCTATTTTGTGTTTACAAGTACCTAAATATTTTGTTAATAAGTAGATAGGCCAAGTATTTAATTCCGATAAATAAAATTGCTGAAACTTTTAATCAAAGCGATGAGTTTACGATATAGGATGACTAACATTGTTTGGCGAAAAATGTTGATATTCAAGAAATCGGTGTCTTTGACCGACATGACATGAAAAACATCCGTAAGTTTGTTGACATTTCACCTTTCTTATTTCTATTGTCTGCATGGGTAATGGCTTCTGTGGGTACTTGAGTCACAAAAAGACAATACAATACATAACTATGAAATTGGAAAACCATTGTTTCTTACTTTACATTGTTTGTATATTAACTGGCACAAAACAAACTGTATCTGTCGCAGTAAGATAGATAAAGCCGTGATATAGTTACATCCCTATGGATATTATTATGTACCTACCGTAAGATAGTTATAAGAAAGCAACAAGAGTTAAGTGGCGTGAAAAAAAAATAACCACGAAATATACCGTACTTCATTAAGTACTGCAGTAATTGGGACCCGAATAAACGAATGAAGGAAATATACTTACTAAGGGGACTAGTCCAAATTGAAGGATTCATTCACGAACGACTCAACTCTATTCGCGACCGTACTTTAGTCGCCACTGTACTTGACTTGACAACGTTAGCTGTTCTGGACTAATGTTAGTCTTTGAACCCACCGTTCCAGGCGACGACCTCGGCTCGCTGATGCTGCGCGAGAGCATAATGCGCACGCAGCAGATCACGTGCCCGTCGCCGCCGTTCTTAATAATTCATAATTTATAATTACTTTATTGCTTGTACTATAGTCTCTTTTTTAACAAACGAGTACTGAGTATATGTCTTTCGCACATTTCCCATATTGACAGAGTGAAATGTCGCGGAGCACGAAGAGTCTCCCGCGTAAATATGGTCGCGTCACGCTCGCACATTGACGATGACCGCTGGATCAAGGGATCGTCGCGACCGTAATTTAGTCGTCACTGTACTTGACTAAAGTAAGTCTAGAGATTTTAAATTGCATTGTGAATGCATAGAAACAGTTTAAAATCTCAATTTAATGGCTGTTTCATCTTAATCGATTGGAAAACATTTGTAAAAATGTTTCTTTCGAATGTGAGGTGCGTTCCTCTCATAAATGAAGCAACGCTGGCCTACAGCGTTAACAAGTGATAGCAAAATTCGACGAGTCGTGTAGGCCTTTCGGTAGCTTAGTTCGTCAGAGCATCATGCCGGATTCCCGGAGGCGCGTGTTCGAACTCCGCCTGAAAACTACTTGCAAGGCTCGTGGTCTTTTACTATCACATTTCCACCGTTCCAGGCGACGACCTCGGCTCGCTGATGCTGCGCGAGAGCATAATGCGCACGCAGCAGATTACGTGCCCTCGTTGGCGTGGCTGCTGCCGTCGCCGCTGTTCTTGTACTTGCCACTCGCCACTGTACTGGACTAAGTTAGTCTAATTGAACCCTCCGTTCCAGGCGACGACCTCGGCTCGCTGATGCTGCGCGAGAGCATAATGCGCACGCAGCAGATTACGTGCCCGTCGCCGCCCTTCTTAATAACTCATAATTGCTTGAATGCTTTATTTCTTGTACTATAGTCTCTTTTAACAAACGAGTAAGTACTGAGTATATGTCTCTCGCACATTTCCCATATTGACAGAGTGAGATGTCGCGGAGCACGAAGAATCTCCCGCGTAAATATGGTCGCGTCGCGTCACGCTCGCACATTGACGATGACCGCTGGATCAAGGGATCGTCGCGACCGTACTTTAGTCGCCACTGTACTTGACTAATGTTAGTCTTGAGGTTTTAAACTGCATTGTGTTGTGCATGCATAAAACAATTTAAAATCTCAATTTAATGGCAATCTTAATCGATTGTTAAACATTTGTAAAAATGTTTCTTTCGAATGCGAGAGTTTCCTCAAATTGATGAAGCAGAGCTGACCTACAGCGTTAACAAGTGATAGCTAAATTCGACAAGTCGTGTAGGCCTTCCGGTAGCTTAGTTGGTCAGAGCATCATGCCGGATTCCCGGCGGCGCGTGTTGAAAACTACTTCAAGGCTCGTGGTCTTTTACTATCACATTATCCTATAATGTTAGTCTTATTGAACCCAACGTTACAGGCGACGACCTCGGCTCGCTGATGCTGCGCGAGAGCATAATGCGCACGCAGCTGGGGTGCGATTCTCTTAACGAAGTTTCACCGTCACTTCGTCATTCAGCTTCGATTCTTTATGTCAAATTCATAACAAACAAGTGAAAGTCAAGCGAAAAAGAACGTCGAGTTTGTTGATTGAGTTTTAGAGAATCGCACAACAGATCACGCGCCCGTCGCTGGCGTGGCTGCTGCCGTCGCCGCTTTTCTTGTACTTGCCATTGCCACTCGCCACTGTACTGGACTAAGTTAGTCTAATTGAACCCTCCGTTCCAGGCGACGACCTCGGCTCGCTGATGCTGCGCGAGAGCATAATGCGCACGCAGCAGATTACGTGCCCGTCGCCGCCCTTCTTAACTCATAACTCATAATTGCTTGAATGCTTTATTTCTTGTACTATAGTCTCTTTTAACAAACGAGTAAGTACTGAGTATATGTCTCTCGCACATTTCCCATATTGACAGAGTGAGATGTCGCGGAGCACGAAGAATCTCCCGCGTAAATATGGTCGCGTCGCGTCACGCTCGCACATTGACGATGACCGCTGGATCAAGGGATCGTCGCGACCGTACTTTAGTCGCCACTGTACTGGACTAAGTTAGTCTAATTGAACCCTCCGTTCCAGGCGACGACCTCGGCTCGCTGATGCTGCGCGAGAGCATAATGCGCACGCAGCAGATCACGTGCCCGTCGCTGGCGTGGCTGCTGCCGTCGCCGCTGTTCTGGAAGCCGCAGGAGGTGCTGGTGCAGACGGACAAGTTTAATTACACCATTAAGGACTTCCAGAAGCTGTTCACGTGAGTGTCTCTTTACGCCTTTAACTTTAACTTTACGCCACAATTAGATTTAACGTAGATTACAAGCAAACGTCATTACTATTAGTTTATTTTTATTTTATTATTTTTTGACCTTTCTAAAGCGTTTGATCTCGTGTCTTACGATATGCTTTGGAATAAATTGAGGGAGAGACGGATTCCGGCAGAGTTGTTGCGTATTTTTCAATACTGGTACCTAAATCAGATCAACAGTTTCAGGTGGGCGAATAAGTTTTCGGCACCGTATAGGTTGGGGTGTGGGGTGAGGCAGGGGGGAATAACCTCGCCTAAGCTCTTCAACTTGTACGTTGACCAACTCATCGTTGGGCTCAGCAGCAAAAGAATTGGATGTCGCGTTGATGATGTCAGCATCAATAACATTAGCTATGCTGATGATATGGTGCTGCTGAGTCCAACCGTGAGTGCCCTCAGGGAGCTGCTCAAAACATGTGAAGAGTATGCGCGTCAACATGGCTTAGTTTATAACGCTAAGAAAAGCGAATTTTTGGTTTTTAAGGCCGTTGGGGGCAAGTGCCCTGATAAAATTCCCGGCGGCGCCGAAATCAACCTAAACGGCGTTCAATTAAAGCGGGTATACGAGTTTAAATATTTAGGCCACCTCCTGACCGACGACCTTAAGGACCTAGCAGACGTTGAAAGGGAACGCAGGGCGCTGGCAGTCAGATGTAACATGTTGGCCCGCAGGTTTGGCCGCGCTAGTATGCAAGTGAAGATAACACTCTTTAAGGCATATTGCCAGGTTTTTTATACATGTAGCCTGTGGACCAACTACACGCAGAAGGCTGTAAGCGCCCTACGGGTCCAATACAACAACGGTTTCAGGATGTTGATGGGGCTGCCCCGATTCTGCAGTGCATCTGGTATGTTTGCGGAAGCGCGCACTGACGGTTTTTACGCCATCAAGCGCAAGCGCGTCGCTTCGATGCTCTGCAGAGTGCGGGCCAGCTCCAACTCCATCCTGAATACTGTAGCGGCTAGGTATGACTCACCTATCATGCGCCACCATGCTAAGCTACTGCTTTCTTTTAGGTAGCAACTGCGCCTGCTTCATAGTTAAGTGTGTAGGAATAAGAAATACTAACATAGATCATAAGTATTACTAACCAAAATTGGACCTTTTGTAGTTGTCTTATTATGAAATAAATTATTATATATTATATTACCTGCTGTTTTTCTTTTCAACTAATTAGTTGTCCTGTAGAATAATGTTTGAAGCATTTCAGAGAAAGGAAAAATACCCCTTTTCAAAAACTGGGAAAGCAGGACATAGTGGTGAACGTATTTTGTTGAATAAATACTATTTATCTACACTCATGTTATAATATTCGAATTATGAACTCATGCCTGAACGTATATTGATACACTTTATGCCATAGTCAACTTTTAAAAATAAAAGTGTTTAATAATGGTCATTATGATTCTACCGGATACAGCTTTCACTCATTATAAAACACTTATTTTTCTTAATTTTACAATCTCCATGGCAACCGTAGGATTTACCGGCCCTGACTTCCAACTCTTTTAAGCCCTTATTTGGCCGGCAACAATAAGAAACTTTTTAAATTTAGTATTTTGAATTTAGAAGGTATAGACCAGGGGCCCGTTTCTCAAAAGCTTGTAACTTGTAATACAAGCGGATGTCACTTTTTGACAGCTTTTGTTGGAAAAAAGGGACTTCCACTTGTATTACAAGCTACAAGCTTTTGAGAAACGGGCCCCATATAGACTCCTATCAGTGGAGTTTGGCGCCAATCCACATTTTATAATTAATATTTTTTTGCTTAATTTTTGAAATATATGATAAATGTAATGAGTGTAGATAAAGTAGTGTATGAGACTGCACATAACTCGGTATTATGCGACAGTCACATAAACTACTATTAAATATTGTCGTATATTAATTGTTAATAATATAAAGGTTCACGCTTGACACTTTTTCCGGGGTATCCCCCGGCCCCGCGGGCGAACAATAGATGCATACGCGTCCATCCTGCTGGGGGCGTTTTCGAGATGACCGTTCAAAGGATCGACGATAGTCGAATATTTTAGATAAGATAAGATAAGATAAGATAATTCGAAGATTTATTCGAAGAAAACGGTTATAATCGATCCAATATACCTATTTGCAAATCAGTCGAAAATAGAGCTCTCCCATGGCTCTTGATTTAAATATAAATTACAATCAGTTGGTAACATCTGCAGACTTGACCAAATAACGTCAAACAGAGGGTCAGTAAACGTAAAAATAAAAAGTACGGGAGACAGTTTATTGGCCTATCCTATATGGAAAGTGTGTTTGTTTGTCCGTCTTTCACGTTGAAACAGAGCAAATTGGTCGACGTGACTTTTCGTATGGGGATAGTTTGGGAGCTGGAGTGTCATAGGCTATTACTTATTATCCCGGATAAACATCACATTCCCTCGGGATAACGCCATATAGTCGCAGCGCGCGGAAATAATTGCGAACTATTCTTCTATTAATGATTTGTATTCCGCTTATATAGAGTTAGCCACGCAATTTTAATTGGCAATTCTTGCGTTAAAGCCAAACATTATAAATGTGTGACCCTTATCGCCTTGTGCAGCCCGTAAATATTTCCTAAACCTGTATTATATGAACCTCTAGATCATCACATGGCTTTGGCGGGGGCCGTACTGGAGTTCTATAGAAATACGTCTAATTCTCCACCCGACACGGTGCCGATCGGCACCCGCTGATGCTCTAGAGTTTTTCTAGTATTTATGTTTTGGTGTTCCAGCGACATGGAGCTCCCCGACGCGTGGGAGATGCGCCAAGACACGGAGCGGTACACGGGCGACTTCGGCGCGCCCGGCGTCGAGGTGCACTGCATCTACGGCTACAACATATCCACCGTGGAGAGGTGAGGAGGTGAAACATTGCCAGATGCGTCAAGACACGGAGCGGTACGCGGGCGACTTCGGCGCGCCCGGCGTCGAGGTGCACTGCATCTACGGCTACAACATATCCACCGTGGAGAGGTGAGGAGGTGAAACATTGCCAGATGCGTCAAGACACGGAGCGGTACGCGGGCGACTTCGGCGCGCCCGGCGTCGAGGTGCACTGCATCTACGGCTACAACATATCCACCGTGGAGAGGTGAGGAGGTGAAACATTGTCAGATGCGCCAGGACACGGAGCGGTACGCGGGCGACTTCGGCGCGCCCGGCGTCGAGGTGCACTGCATCTACGATCTATATTATGGGCTTGCTCTTGGCTTCATACTGAACCTTAGGGTTGAGAAGAAGCCTAAGATGGGGCGAGCTTACCCAGAAGCAGCCTATTCACTCTAGCTTTAAAAATAACAGGGTTGTAGTCATTCGGGAAAACAGACGCAAGCAGGGTATTCCATTCCTTGGCGGTGCGCATCACAAAGGAAGAAGAAAAGCGCTTGGTACGCATCCGCGGGATGTTGACCAAGTAAGGATGATAGCCTGCTGTGCGCCTAGATTCTCGGTGGTAGAACGGGGATGGCGGAATGAGTTCATGCAGCTCAGAAGCGCACTCTCCGAAGTACAGCCTGTAAAATACCGACAAGCAAGCTTGTACCTATCGAGGACACGTCATGAATATAAAAACTCTACCTTATTGAATTATAATATCAATTGGAAAATAGCTTTAGAGTGTTTAGTGTGGAAAATAGATAATAGCTGTAATGGGTCCCGATTTAATTGGTTCGACTTTCTTCTTCTTTCTTGTATCTTTGAACCTTGTCGCGCCATCCAATAAAGTTCATTTTGATGTTTGACATCAAATTAACGTTGACCAAAGAATTGGGGAGCGGGCTGATAGTCAATCGTAAAAATCATCGCATAGATGCAAATAGTTCCCTATCTATGAGACGCTAAAGTGAGCATGTTTGTATGAAAAAAGTCCAGTGGGCCGATTTGATGATTTGTCCACGAGTGTATCCATACTAATATTATAAATGTGAAAGTGTGTTTGTTTGTTTGTTTGTTTGTTTGTCCGTCTTTCACGTCAAAACGGAGCCACGGATCGACTTGATTTTTGATATGGGGATAGTTTGGGAGCTGGAGATTAACATAGGCTACTTTTTATTCCGGAAAATTATAAAATAAAAATGATTATTTTGTATAGAAAATCGATAAACTGTCGTACTATACAAAACTGTCATTTCTACCATAGCCGCTTCCAAAGAGGTATGTCAAAGAGTATTGTAGTCACTGACGTTTTAGCCGCTTTGGATTACCTACTTTTTAATAAGTTAATATGGCAAAACAACGTTTGCCGGGTCAGCTAGTTTACATATAATTAACAGTCCATTCCCCTATTGTCCAATGCAAAAAGAGTAAGAGGGCTGAACATATGTTTGCCCCCTTAGGTTGGTGTACAAGCCGGGCACGTGGCTAGATGGCTACCCCACCCTGTCTTCGGGCGATGGCGACGGCACCGTCAACGCGCGCTCGCTGTCCGCCTGCGCGCTGTGGCGACACCGCCGGTTCCATACACGAGGAACCGCAGCTACTAAGGTTAAGACGCTGCCGCTGCCCAATGCGGAGCATCTGAAGCTGCTGCACGACCCGCGCGTCGTCAGCTACATACAGACCGTGCTAACTGGATAGAGGATATTATTTAACAAATACCATTTACGTTACCGACGACACCGTGTTCCATTCCCAACGCACTGCAGCTACCAAAGTCAAGACGCTGCCGCTGGCCAATGTGGAGCTAACTGGTTAGGAGATATTATTGAACACTCAATTTACGTTAACGCAGAACGGAATAGAAGCTGGAATTTATCTGTCAACTGTTTAGAATACCAGTTAAAGAATCACATCACTCTTTTTCCCGAAAACATAGCTTAGATATTCTTGGAAAATACAGTAGCTACTGTCCTCCGTTCGCTGTGGCGACACCGTCCCGGTTCCATCCACGAGGAACCGCAGCTACCAAGGTGCGGTTCCTCGTGGATGGACACGCTGGCACGCTGCCGCTGCCCAATGCGGAGCATCTGAAGCTCCTGCACGACCCGCGAGTCATCAGCTACATACAGACCGAGCTAACTGGTTAGGAGATATTATTTAACAGGCAATTTACGTTACCGCAGAACGGAATAGAAGCCGGAATTTATCTGTCAACTGTTTAGAATACCAGTTAAAGAACCACATCACTATTTCCCCCAAAATATTGCTTAGATGTTCTTGGAAAACCCAGTAACTACTGTCCTCCGTTCGCTGTGGCGACACCGCCGGTTCCATACACGACACTCTGCAGCTACCAAAGTCAAGACGCTGCCCAATGCGGAGCATCTAAAGCTACTGCACGACCCGCGAGTCGTCAGCTACATACAGACCGTGCTAACTGGATAGGGGATATTATTTAACACTCAATTTACGTTAACGCAGAACGGAATAGAAGCCAGAATTCAACTGTCAACTGTTCTATAAAATACCAATTAAAGAATCACATCACTCTTTCCCCCAAAAATATTGCTTAGAAATAGTTCTTGGAAAATAGTTCTTGGAAAATACAGTAGCTTCTGTCCTCCGTTCGCTGTGGCGACACCGCCGGTTCCATACACGAGGAACTGCAGCTACCAAGGTCAAGACGCTGCCGCTGCCCAATGCGGAGCATCTGAAGCTGCTGCACGACCCGCGAGTCGTCAGCTACATACAGACCGTGCTAACTGGTTAGGAGATATTATTTAACACTCAATTTACCTTAACGCAGAACGGAATAAGCCGGAATTTATCCGTCAACTGTTCTATTAAATACCAATTGACCGTCCCCGCGCACGAGCCACAAATGCCGCCACTTTAAACTAGAAGAAAGAAGTGACGCTACCGTCGTCGGCGTTCATATAAAATGTATGAAAAGTACAGGAAAAAGGTCGGTGGCAGCGTTTTTCAGTGGCCCTTGTCCGGCGACGCTTTAGAACGATCACTCTTTTTTTCCCCAAAAATATTGCTTAGATGTTCTTGGAAGATCCAGTAGCTACACTGTCGTCCGTTCGTTGTGGCGCCACCGTCGGCGTTTCCACTGCTGACGTAGTGATACTACTAAAGTTACGACGAATTCTGTTTGACATCCTGGAAATACTAACTGTATTCAGACAGAGCATACTTAGCTTAAGCTGTAGGTGTATAAAATACTCTAATCTAAATACACTCAAGAAACATTTAAAATGTAACTATTAATGACGATGCATATTTTCATATTCAAAACAGGCGGTGAAGATAGTTAAATGTGTACTACAAACATATGTATAGGTACTTTATTATAAATATGGATTGGGGTAATTGGAATATAAAGTGAGCGAAAAGTCCTCTATTAAGTCCTAGTCGACTATTTTAAGATTGTTGATAAAATGGTGCGATAAATACCCATAGGTTATTTAGTAGTTTGAGTGTGTAAAAAAAATATATTACTGACATCGTAGGCGTAGTCAGAGTTTTCCATGAGTTTTCAGGTTTGCTTTTATGTCGTTTTTGACACTTCAATGTCTCTCACTTCTTCTAGAAGACTTATTAGGCTATGAAATTACGATTAGATATTATTTTGTCTTCCAAAATATTTAAAACTACATTTCAATATACATTTCAAGGGAAGATACTTCTTGCCGAGAATACTATCGCAATCAAAGCTAATAAAATCCATGACAACATTATACGTATTCTTCAAATATTTGTTATACCTAAGTCAATATTGTTACCAATTAATGAAATAGTCATGTTTTGAAAATGCGGTTATCACATTTCATTCCATTGATACTTACGAGATAATTTACCATATTCAAATGTAACTATTTCTCCATACTTAGATTAGTAGATTACAATGTAATTTAATAGTAGAACGATTGAAAATGGAGTATTAGAAAAATCGACCCGTCTCACAACTAGCTCAGCCTGCCTAGCATGACCATCATTATATCACGCGATATGATATAGCCCGTCATGCTGTCTTGCTTACCCCACTAACGTGAACGCAAGATGTAGGCTATTATCCATGCGTCAATACTCAATAGTCGATAAAAGCCGCTCATGCTAGGCCGGCAGATGATATAGTTGTAAGACAGGACGATTTTTTCTTATACAACATTGAAAATTGGTAGAATGATTTTACTACTCATCTGTAATTCTTGCCAGTGAATTAGATGCCCTAATATTACATAGACAAAGCTTCATTAAATTATGCTCAATTTTATAGATCTATGAGAACAAATAATATATAATATCATTTTTATTGGAATGGGTTTATCACTTATGTTATTTATTATTTTGGTCCTCACTCATCCATAAACTGCTTACAAAAATGCGTTTTATCCAACATATTAATATAAATTATGTCTCGTTTTTAAGTAGGAAAATTATACAAACTTTTATTTTTAAGCGATAATCTCGAGCCCACGGCTGTGATAGAGATTTGACATGTCTAGGTCTTTTATTTAATCTATTTTTGCCTTTAATTTAACATAGAAGCAGCATTTATTTGATTTTATTTTCATGTTTGTAAGTTGTAACCTTCAATCAACAATAGTAATAGATGAAGGCTCACGAACTAAATTAAAACTTTATATAGCACAGACCTTTGAGTATTAAAAACTCAAAGCACAGAATATATAATAGTATACAGAAGGCTCACTCTGCAAACTCATACAAATAAAAATAAATCATTCTGCATGAAAATAAAGTTCAATTCCGGTCGCTTTGTCATCGCTTGCCTACTGTTATAATTACCTAGAGTTCGTGCATGCAAGCAACACTGTACCCAATATCTACGCGCGATAGTTTCTATTTCTATGAAAGTCTCAAACAGTTCGCTCGCTGGTTAGGGTTGCGAGCGACTATACTCGTGATGTAATCGCCGCTCGGCGATCGATCGCGTCACGTGGCGAGTTTATAGTTTAGGAGCAGTGAAATGATTTGGTCATGTCATAACATAATATTAGCTTTAATTTAGATTCTTGTATTGACAAAAGAAAATCATGTCTGTTCATTAAATTGTTTTTATTAATCATTAAAGATTTTTATGGCTAAATAACTACAGACATATTATGCAACTATTACTAGGTGGAAATAAGAGAAGCACAGAAAACCACCACACCAGCCGCCGCCATAACAATTATTGTAGTCTAACCCTCGTATCTATAGTCAAGTCCTGTCTTGAATAAAACTCGTTATTTAGAATTCTCTTTTTAATACAATAAACAAAAATTTTAATGAAATAAGAACTTTCAACAGTAACTTGGCCAAGTATTCTTACTTTTGAAAGTTCTTATTTCGAGATTTTAACTTATTTTTATGCATTCACAATGCAATTTTGTAAGTAGGGCAGGCGTACCGGTTTTGGCCACTGTACCGGTTTTGGTCACTTTTCACTTTAAAGTTATATAAATAGAATTTAAATAATTATTGCTTATATTTATTAATGGCGAATAAAAGATTGGACTTTTAGTTAATAATTACAGCACTTAGCTTTTTTTATGTAGTACGATATTTTAGAAATAAACACGTGTTATGTTTCAAAGTTAACATTTTGTAAAATTCTTAAGCAAAATGTTAAGGGTAAAGGTTTTGTAAAATCATTTTTTTTCTACAATACAATTATTTTATGGTTATTTAATATTTTATATCATATTAGAATATGTTTCTTCTAGATGGATTAAGTGTTGTTTTTTCACTGTTCTTACAAAAAGTTGGGAAACAATAAGTGGCCAAAAGTGGGGCTAGAAATTTTAGCATTGTGCCACCTTTGGCTACTTTGGCATTAGTAGAATTTTTCCAACCTATCATAAAGTTCATTTATTTTAAAAGACTCACAACTCACTTTTGTTAGCTAACGTACTAGAAAATTAGCGGATTGAGGCTAGTGTAAGCACTAGCCTACACTAGCCTCAATCCGCTAATTTTCTTTTAATCAAGTGATAAAGGTAAAATTGTAGTAAGGAGCTAGCTGTGATTGAAATACTATTTCATGTAGTGTTTTAGACCAGAATTGTTAATTCAAATAAAATATAAAGTGGTTCTTTACTCGGACATTGGCAGAATCGTCACGAAAAACGAGACGCAGCCATTCACCATAAAAGTTAAAGTTGAAAGTGGTTCTAAATAAGAATTACTATTTATTATCAGTCTGCAGTTTCGTAAATCGCACATCAAAATATAACATTCGTACAAATTAAAGAATCAAAAAAGAATGACAAAATGATCGTTCCAAACAAAACTTTAATTAACTTTAAAATATTAGAAAGATAATATAACGTATGCTTTTATATGTACTTTGTGTTGTGATTTTAAGTTTTGGTAGCATAATTAGTTTTTGTTGCGCAAGTTTCTCTACCAAAACCACCAAAACTGAGCCACCTAAACTGAAAACTTACGAAAAAAAATTGCTAAAATTTAATGTTTTTTTTAAGATTGTAATTATAGAATAGATTAAACTACAAACCAAAACACGATTTTCAATATCTTTCGGAATATTAAAAAATGACAAGATCGATTCAAAGTTCTTTCTCCTGTTTAGGCACCCGTAAACACAACAGTATCTTTTATATGGATTATAATAACGTTTGGAAGTCATTGTTCGGTTTGATGCACAAAAATCACAGAAATGATCGATCGTTTTACGCGCGAAACTGCGCGAAACGTGAAGCGTGCGAGCCGAGCGGCATCCTACTGCGTGCTACTGCCATCCATACGCATGTGGCCTGTCCGACAGGCTGGCCGGCCGAACATACCTAAACTGCGGAGTGACACCCCCCTGCTCAAAGGCACAGACTGACTTTTTTTTAAACGGAGAAAAAAGGTTGTAATAACGAATGTTACGATCTTACATTATAAAATGACAGGAAGCGTTCCAAGTGTGAAATACCTTAGTATTATTGATACTGTCAAAATAATCTACTTATAATTATATTCTCAAGTGGGCGTATAACGCTCGGCCATGTCTGTCAATCCAACTATGTATCTAGAATAGAACTAGGTGTTATTGTTGATCGAAGGTTCTAACTCAATATTATGACATTATCCAGTTGTATAGTTTATTAGGTACTCATTATGTATTTTTAACGACATTCAAAATGTGATTAAAGGCATGCTAGTGCATTTTCTCTCTATTTTTCATAGTAATAAATGAAAATGGGTAAACATAAATACAGCCTTTTATTTATAAATTTCTAGAAACTTCTACATTTCCTGAAGAGAATGGGAATCCTCGTGATTTGACAGAGTTGACTGTTCTACAGAAACATATTATATTTATGGTGAGCTGAAGAAATGATCCCCAACGGCATAATATTATGACCTAACTCCCAGACCTTGCTGACCTTACTGCGCTGATGTCAACATTAATTTGTAACACTTTGCGTATCTCTTACTAATAATGGTTATAAACTGTTGTGTAGTGTAGCCAAAGCGCGAAATAAAATAAAAAACAATAACGAATCATATATTACTCCATGCCATTATTAGTAAAAAACGTAGATAATATCTATATTATACTACACACAAAGACTCGTGGCGTAAGAAGCTGTGCCATAAATCACTTTTGTAATAGAGATGCGCACGCGCAAATTTCATGGTTTGCCGATAAAATGCAATGTTCATACGTAATGGCTCGCTGCACAATTGAAGCTATCGAAAATGTGTTCGTCACGCTAAAACTATACAAGAACAGGGGCCTAGACAAGTGGCTTTCTTTTATCAATATCGCCAGTAGATTAGAAAGAAAATGTATGGGGTTGACATTAGCGGTCATGTGACATAGAAAGAAAATGTATGGGGTTGACATTAGCGGTCACGTGACATGTTTACTAATAAAATCACATAAATTACTAGGTACTGACTGATAAACAATTTTATTTGTTTTATAATACCCCAACAGCCCATTGATATCGAAAAGCAACGCATCCAAACAACGTGCATCTACGTCTTTGTGACGTCACCCATAAACAGTGTAAATGCGAGAGAAAACAACGTGCGATTTCCCGTTTTCACGTTTTAAGGTTCGCGCACATTATGTCGGGGCGCAGCGGGCCGGGCCGCAGCCCAAAAATCCGCCCAAATCGCTCGTATGTATTTTATATGAACTATCGCACACTATGCCGGGGTGCAGCGGGCCGCATAATCCGCCGCGGATTTTGTTGCGTGCGTGCGATGCGATGCGGCCCGCCCCGCCCCGCTGCGCCCCGACACAGTGTGCTATAGCAAGCGGATTTTTCTCGTACTACTCGGTCAGATAACATGACACCTACAAATTATACCCGTCTCTTTCACTCGATTTCTGTCATGCCCGGAGAGTGAGAGGGACGGGTATAACCGGCAGTAGTAGAAGAAATTGGGTGTTTGAATTTGGTTGTACTCAAAATCCGTCAATGCGCTGCGGCCCGGCCCGTCACTATGTGCTATACTCAAATCCGTCAATGCGATGCGCTGCGGCCCGGCATAATGTGCGCGCTCCTTTATTGCACTCTCTGCCGCGAGTCGTGTGTGCATTGTCGCTACCTGCATTGTAGCGGCAATGATGAAGTGAACGCGTAGTACAGTCAGCGTCAAATTGATATAAGCGTCTAGAGTAGTGAAAAAGATCTGAAAAACATAAACGCAATTTGATCTAAGCAGTTCGAATCATCATATTGTTGTAATCGCGCAAGGTGTTCAAAATATCTAGGCACTCATTGTTTCATATTTATATGAGCAGTCAGAGTGTTCAAAATCATCTAAGCAAACAAAGCTCTCAAAATATCTGTGCAATATGGTGTTGTACATTATGCACAGATGTTTTGATAGCTTTGTTTGCTTAGATAAATTTGAACACTCTGACTGCTCATATAAATATGAAACAATGAGTGCCTAGATATTTTGAACACCTTGCGCGATTACAACAATATGATGATTCGAACTGCTTAGATCAAATTGCGTTTATGTTTTTCAGATCTTTTTGACTACTCTAGACGCTTATATCAATTTGACGCTGACAATACCGCCGTGCCTGCCGTGTATTATACCTCAACACAAATGTCGAGGTTTAATACACTTTATTAGTGTTAAAGGGAGTATGTGATGGATAACTTGTGAGCCAGCACTGCTTCCGCCAACACCATTAAGTAAAACAAATACACTTTGGGGAGTGTACGAGAGAACTGCACGACCTTGTTCCCGCAGCCCCTTTCCACCATCGGGGAACCAGACGCAGGCTAGCTTATCACCCTTACGTTGTTGACACTCCACCTGTCCGCACTAAACGCTTCGCAGATTCGTTTCTTATGCGAACCGCTAAGGAATGGAATGCGTTGCCTGCCTATGTGTTCCCCGATAACTACAACCTTGGTATCTTCAAGGCCACAGTGAACAGGCAACTCCTGGACAAGCATGCAACATCTTAGGCCACATCCTGTTAACAAGATGGTGGTCAAATGCCTGCCCAGTTTTATATAAATAAAATAAATAAAAATAAGACTGTTTTCCAGCAATAAAACACAATATCGTAATAAACATGTAATCTGTGAGTTTCACTTGTTCACACAGCCAACATGGTTGCCGTCTAAACTACGTAGCCATTTTCAACATCGTATAAAAGACGTAGAAACATGCAAACCACCCGGTTAAACAGCGACTTAGTTTACATAGCCCCGTATATAAAGCTCTTAGTAATACTACAGCACTCTAATTAATATATTATTATAGCCGAGCGCTTTTTACAGTTGGTTCAAGATGCATTAAATTACGAGTCTTATTTTTTTGTCGTTAATAATAGGTCTTTACCTATGAAATTGCCGTTTTCTATGGGGAAATTGTAGGAAGTTGGAATTAGCATACAAAGATATTTGGGGATTTCTTGGACATGTGAACTCCGAATTCAACGAAACTTTCGAGATATGATCAGACAAAATTAATCTAACTATTGCCTATTAATCTCATTTAATAAACTGTCTTAGAATAAAAAAATATCTGTTCAAAGCTGTCAAATTGACGACAACCAAGGAGCGGTACTTTGAAGCAGTTATAAAAATTTTAGACGCGTGTTTAATTATTCTTTTCTTAGATGTTTAACATGACGACATACTCTATTTTCGAAACTGACTATTAATTTTGATATATTGATATTAATTAAAAAATTAGAGACCAATAAACATGTGAGAAAAAGACGGCAATTTCATATGTAAAGACCTATTATTTAAAATATTATGCTTATTTGACTCCAATCGAAAGCAGTACTACATAGAATACTCATAGGGAGGTTGCTACTGTTCAGTAATGCCTTTTTACATTTGAGACAAGTGACCGACTGTTCGTTACATTACATAAGTTTATTTATTAATCACTGCTTATCATTAGCAAGTGTACTGGCATACAATATAATTTTCAAGTTATAAATTTAATTCATATCCGTCTTTCTGAACGAAATATAATAAAATACAGAAATAAATTAGAGAATACATGTACTAACTGTGTAATGTAACTTAGCACATAAAAAAAATTACACTGTTTAATAAACATATTATTAGGATAAAAGAATACAGGCTCTCTTTTGCTCTTGGGCAACCATTTCGAGATAAAATATAACGATATTACATTTAATATACATCGATGTATATCTTACATATAATTGCATTATCTTAAATAAATAAAGTCTCATAACACTATTCACATTCAAAGATCTATCAAACAAAACTTAAAATTCCATTGTTTTACAATTTAGCGGTTCATTAACAAGAAGATACGTTTGAGGCGGAGACACACTGGATGCGTTCGCGTAGACGTGTACGTCCCGTTGTGTTAAACACCTGCCAGCAAAAAATCGGGCCACTGGACTTTTTTCATACAAACGTGCTCACTTTACCGTCTCATTAACCAGAAACTACTTGCATATCTGCAATGATTTGTGCGTCAATGGAGAGGCCAAACGCTCAATTATCAAATCACAGATTCAAAAATTGTCAAAACCCCTCAATTTTGTCTAAAAGGAAAAAAAATAAGTCAATCTTAGTGTCCCACATAACGTGGAGTTCAGTCTACTGTTTTTAATTTTTTAGGAAAATTGAAGACATTATTTGTATATGTATTATGAAGATTTTTGAAACTGAGTTTCAACAATTGGGCGTTTCGCAGCAGAACTAGTTTCTTATACATGAGTCATTAAAGTGAGTAAGTTTGTATGAAAAAGAACAGTGGCCCGATTTTTTTGCGGGCAAGTGTATGATATGAACACAAGACACGACAAACCACTCGTACGTGCACGTTGTCGCATTCGGTGTGTCACGGCCTTTACCTCAACGTTATTATGGGAAAATTAACTTAACAATAAACAGTCTGATGGTTGTTATAATACAATAACATGTTAATTTAAGATAAATTGTGATATTTTATCAAAAAGTGGGGTGATGATGATGATTCGAATTAAAGTAATAAATGCTTTTCCCTTCCTCTGTTGTTTTTATTTGATTTTATGGTCTGATCAAACGCTTTCCTTTCATTTCGTTAAATAACTTCAAACCATTCAAACGGGGAACGAATCACACAGTACTAACCTAAATATTAACGAAATTAATATCACATTTTGAAAATAACTAACGCATAATATACAAACGAGAAACTAATTTAAACGAACATTAATTTAATATATTAATTTTTAACGACAATAGTAACACCAGAACTTATTTACAAACAATTTCAACCGAAACTCGATATACAGACTATATATCATTTAAAATTTATATCAGACTAGCGGCCGCCCGCGGTTTCACCCGCGTGGTTCCCGTTCCCGTGGGAATATCGGGATAAAAAGTACATATAAACCTTCCTCTTGAATCACTCTATCTATTAAAAAAAATCGCATCAAAATCCGTTGCGTAGTTTCAAAGATTTAAGCATACAAAGGGACATAGGGACAGAGAAAGCGACTTTGTTTTATACTATGTAGTGATTTGTATTAGGTTTGAATTTGTTTATAGTTTTGAGGATACGTCTGGAAATCATACATAACAGAGCCTTATTCATTACTATCTATCTATATGCTATCCTAGGATCCAACTTACATTTAGCACACCTGCCTTTTATCAACAATAAATGACAATATCAGCTATATCTTCCTTTAAGGCATATTATACTCTCTAAAAGACGCACGCTGTAATGCCTCTCACTTATTAATCTACTCTTTGTCACTATGAAATGACTCCGCCCACTATGAAACGTTTCTAGTACACTCTAAATTGTTCTTTATCACCTCGGCACAGAGTTGATAATAAAACATAATTTCTAGCATCAGTTTGTCCTCTTCAGGCTAGTAGATCTGCTATAGTTGTTATAGATCTACGCCTTACCCAAGCACCATGTTCCAATGAAAATAAGAGTTATTTTTGTGTAACAACTTGTTATTATAATTTCAATAGTAAAGTCTGTTTTTAGAATTAATATATTTTGTTAGATAGCTATTTTGTTACATTTAATTTATTGAACGAATTGTGAGTTCATTTTTTACAGTTTAATAATTAGTTGAGACACAAAAGGTCTTGTAAGTATAAACTTAATGATAAAATTAATAAAGGAACAAATCATAATGTAAGTACGACACAATGGGAATGATTATAATATAATTCAAACATAAAAACTGCAAGCAAATAATTTTGTTTGATGTAAAGAGTTTCAGTGAAACAGACACTTTACAAATTATTGTTCAATTCATTAAAATCTGGTTAATATCAATGCAGTTTTCATTTGAGAAATAATGCAATCTAGCTTTTGTAGGCAGCAATGATAAAAATGGTTTACTATTATTATTTATGTTATTGTAAAAAACGACACCCTCTTCACTCGAAAAATATAAAAGTTGTTTAAAAGTAAAATGTCAGTTCGAACATGATTTCGGGTGCAACTAGGTATGAGACAGGCTCGTGAAGCGGCGACGTCGACGATCAACGATAAGTTTATTACTCATATATTTCATGAAATTATTGGCAACAGTATCTCCGACGAACGACTACGTAGCTCAGTGGTTAGAGCAGTCGCCCGGATAGCCAAAGGTCGTGGGTTTGAGTCCCATCGGAGCTGGTTGTGAGACGGGTCGATTTTTTCTAAATACTTCATTTTCCATTTTTCAACCATAAAAATTGCATTGTGAATGCAAAAATTTAAATAACAGTATCTATTTATTATGTTTTTTCTACTCATCTTGTTTTCAAATGTTCGCCGACGCGAATGATACATCCTTTTATTTACCACGCTTACAAGGGCTTCCTTGCTAGTTAACTTTCGGAACTTCTATTAAAAACGCGGCATAGACATTCTATTAAGAACATTTCGAACACTAAAGGGCTTATTACACTTGGCTAAATTCAGCATCTAATTAGGCATACATTGCTTTCTTTGAGCTCATTTGTAGCAAGTGATGCAGTCAAAACAAGCAATGTATGCTTAATTAGTTGCTGAATTTAGCCAAGTGTAATAAGCCCATAATTCTAACTAAAAGGAAATCCCCTTGCAAACCAAAACTTTTCGAACGAGCATTTACAAAAGTCGGAACTCATGAAAACAAATGAGAATCGAGAGAGAGAAGAAAAGAAGAAGGCAAATGAGAACGAGCACAGCCATCTCTATCGTCTTCTACAAGCCATGCGCATAAAGTTGGCAACGTAGTTTTAAGTGAACCGATTTGACACCGTTTGCACCGTTTGACAGGTAAACAACGAGTAAACCTCGAGTACTGAATCCTATGGAGATGGCATCTATACAAATAAATAAAATTGGAGTGTCTGTTTGTAACATTAAATAACCGCTTTTTACGACGTGCATACGATTAAATATACGGTACATATACCAAAATGAAATTTTTAAAATTTTTTGTCTGTCTGTCTGTTTGTTCCGGCTAATCTCTGAAACGGCTGGACCAATTTTGACGGACCGATTAATACGACAATTAGAAGTAGTTTAAAATTGAATTCTAAGATTTTCTTACATTGTGACTTACTTACACCTCACTTTTTCGTAGGTATGCCACCTCCATAGGATTTAGTACTCAGAGGAGTAAACCGGTTCACAGCAATGTTGCCGTTCCGTATCATAGCACGGCTTGTAGAAGACGATAGAGACGGCTGTGGAACGAGTCAAAAGTCGAATCGCAAGTAATACTATTAGTCAGACTTTTCGAGACAATCGTAATCCAAACAAACCAATCGAGCAACCATTTCGCAAACAACCGAGCATCGCCGCCCCCCTCACCCCAACCTAAAATCGGAAGAAGACAAACTGATACGCGTGGCGCTACCTGTTGAACAGCAGGTCGGGGCGGTAGTAGACGTACACGCCCAGCAGCACGGTGGCGGTGGCCAGCAGCGCGCGCCGCGCCCCCAGCGCGGGGAGCAAAGCGACTAAGCGGCGCGCCGCGCGGGACCCCGCCCAGCCGCGCCCCACCGCGCCGGCGCGCGCGCGGGCCGCCGCTTGGCGACGCTTCAAGCGCTCGTCCTCTAGGAGCCGGAGCTCCGCTCTGGTGGGGAAAGAGAGAGGCAATGTAACAACATAGTTAAACCAAATCCCTCTTATTCCAATACGTGGACTAAAGTTACAACTGGTCTAAAATTGATGCTGATGAGAGATTTTCTGCCAGCAAATAAAAAAAAATAGTTATTTGTTATACAAGAGAGCAAAATCATTTTTCGCTGCGAGTGCTGAATTTAAATCACATAAATAAATATCATAAATCATTTAAATCAGAAAAACAACATTGAAGGCAACATTTAACAATAAAGAAAACATAAAAATTACAAAATTAATAGGTAATTAAGAGTAAAATTGGTGCAATTATGCAAGTTGAAGGTAACTGTTTGCATTGCGTTCAAAAACTGCACTGCATGTAATTTTTATGAAAACCAAACATGATATTAGTAAGCTATATAATGTTCACTTCATATTATTTATTTTAAATATTGCGTGTTTAATAAAAAGCAATAGTAGTACAATCGTATTTATATAATTTGTTATTAGAATTCATTAATTTTTCTTATTTTATATTTATATCAGGCATGCGACCTCATTTCGTCCATACTCTTTATTTCGCACCTTTGGTATTCGTGTATTTATTTTTTAAGCTTTATATTTCATGTCCATCGACATAAAGCTATCTATCTATCCTTTTTGCTCATATTAATTTTGAAAGTCTCATCCTTGTCACTCTATTTCTTTTTCTTAATTATTTCAAAAGGTGGTGTAAGAAATTAAAAAAGCACTTTGCCTCACGCTCGCAGCAAAAATCGACTTTGCTGCGAGTTTTTAAGCACCAAAAGCGCCCTTTTTGACATGTATCTCATCTGTAGGGCTAGCACAACTTGAGAGCGACTCGAGTGAGAAAGAGTCGCGGGCACTTTCAACCAATCAGATCGCTCGTAGATAGCGCGCGCAACTTAAGGCGACATGCTGATTGGTTGAAAGGAGCGCGACAAAGAGTCGCTCTAAGTTGTGCTAGACCTACTGATTGTATTTCAAAGTTGTGCAAGAAGGTGCAAGGCCAACAAAAAGTTGACGTTGACGAAAGAAAAGAAATGTCAAATAATTCTATTCCTCTTGTTTTGCGTTGCAATACCATACCGACCATACCGCGATTTGTAGATAAGCCTTTTCAGTCCTGTAAATGTTTTTTTCCTTCTGCAAGTGTTTTTTTTTAACATTGACCGTCTTAACGTAGACTCCTTGCCAGCAAATTAAAAAAAGCAAACCCATGTCTGATGAACGCTATCTGTTGTGTTTTTTTGAACTAACTTTTTTCTTTTTTAATCATCTGTCAGAAAATCCCTCATTCTGTCTTTCATTTGGAAAACGAAAGTAACAGTACCAGTTTTAAGCCAGGACTATTTTAGTCCACGTTTTGGAATAGTGGGGGAATAAGTTCGTTGACTTCATAGATAGGCACCGCAAACGGTTGATAGCGCGCCCGTACGTATGCGTCGTCGCACGCACACACTGACAAAAATTTTAGATGACTAGCGGCCGCCCGCAGTTTCACCAGCGTGGTTCTCGTTCCCGTGGGAATATCGGGATAAAAAGTAGCTACCTGCCAGTGAAAGTCCCGTCAAAATCGGTCTAGCCGTTTCAGAGATTAGCCGGAACAAACAGACAGACAGACAGACAAAACTGTCTTGTAGAAAATGTTATTTTGGTATACAGGATATTTTTTTTATCAGTGCACAAATTTTTAGGATCGACTCAGAATCGATAACTGAACAACTTTCTCCTAGAAACATGGGTCGAAATACGACAAATTTTTTTTTGTCATATTTCGACCTATGTTTCTAGGAGAAAGTTGTTCACTTATCGATTCTGAGTCGATCCTAAAAATTTGTGCACTGATAAAAAAAATATCCTGTATGTACCGTATATATAATCATATACATGTAGTAAAAATGCGGTCATTTTAATATTACAAACACACTCCAATTTTATTTATTTGTATAGATAAAGATGCGCCAGTCGTGGCTGCGCCGTACGTAATAGCGCCCGCGCCCAGTAACGCTCTGGCCGTTTGTTGCACTGCCGCTGCTCGGATTAATTTGTACGTAGGTATACACCTAACCTAACCTAACTCCTTTAAAAACAATAAATTACAAATACGTGACAGATGGATACAAATTCGAGTACCACAGAAAATGTTGCAGTGTTCATGGATGTCTCAATAGCAGTTTGTCAAATCCAGAATTGTCTTTCTTTTCGTACTGTCTTGTAACGGGTGTCCCAAAAGTAGGTATAGGATGATTTGTCTCAATAAAACGCGAACGGATTGGAATTTCTTCGTAGTTTTATTTTATTTTAAAGAAGAGACTTGTACAATTTTATCTGAATAGAATATCTGCTAAATGACCGCCACGGGCATTTTTGTTGTGTGCATGTTTTTCATGACACTTTCACACATTTCGCTGCTAATTTCACACATTTCGCTACTTATTTCACCAATAACTCGGCGAATATTTTGTCTATAATTGTCTATGTTTTGTGGATCGTTAGTGTAGGCTTTATCTTTGACGTAGCCCCAAAGTAAGAAATCCAGTGGCATCAGATGGCAAGATCTCGTATAACTAATATTTGTATAACTTCCATGCGCTGTTTTATTGTGAAACGCTCCACGATTAATTTTACATGTGTCAAAATGACGTATGTCAAAATATTTCGGAAATAGCGCGAAATTCAAATCCTATATAATGCCACAAGCTTTTCTGTTCCGGTGACAGTCGTGACAGAGGAGCCACTTGCAATACGAAATTACCTGTCAAAATGGACTGTCGTATAAAAACTGTTTTAGTTCCAAAGAGAATCACCGGAACAAAAAAGATTGGCACACTATACGTACTTTTGACACACCCTTTACTTGTCGAAACAATAACCCATAAAGCCCGGTATACACATGCTACTAAAAGAGCATGCATGTCTGCTACTAGGTAGTAGGCTCTTTTATAACAATGCTCTCCGAGTGTTTAATAAGCATGCTCTTTTCGTATACATGTGCTAATTGTCTGCTACTACGTAGCATCTGCTCTAAACTAACATACTTCTGTGCTACTAAAGAGCATGTGTATTCCAGGCTTAATAGAGTAAGATAAACCAGTTTTATTGTCAAATCTGACGTTTCCGGGCCAATTTCTCTAGTTACCATACAAATAAAACGGTATAATCCACCCTAGAAATATTGTTTTAACTTAAAATGGAAGTCACAAATTGTCACAAATGTTACTAAGAAATAATGGAAATAATCATCATAAGTACTCACTCTTTCTTTTCGAGTGCCTGAACTTCTGGTTCGAGATCTTCGGGATCGTTTTCTAGGTACAGTTTCTCAGCCGTCACCAATATGTCTTCAAATGGTAAGTCATCTGGTAACTGCAACAACCATAATTAAAACATTGAACTTACAAAAACAGAGAATGAAAGTTGCGATTCAATCATTTTTACCGGATCACACATCAACGTCCTCATTTGAGCCATCAGCAACACGGGAAGTAGGTATACCTTACAACTAATACAGATGTACGTACGCTGAGTTAGGAACACAGTGATTCGCGTGATGTAGACATCCTCTTTAAAGGACTTAGCCCACTTATACCGCACCGCTCCCACCCAACCAATGTATGAGCAGTCAAATATGGTCTTAATATCGTGTGCTGTACATGCACTTTAGCTTACGGCAGGCTCGCTTACCGCACGCTGTCTGCTATTGTATATTGTTACTGTAAACTACATCTACAGTGAACGATATTAAGACCATATTTGACTGCTCATACATTGGTTGGGTGCAAGCGGTTTGGTATAAATGGGCTATGACCTTAAGGCTGAAAATCCACCAAAATCTTGCATAAAGTCTACGCTCCTCCACCAATAGAGTTTAATAAAATCCGTGGACAGGATTTTATTATTGGTGGGTATTACCGGTACCGGTATTATCGGTATCGCCATTGCAGCACAACTTTTTCGCTTGGCGAAAGACAGAGAAAGATTTGCAAAGCTGACGGCTTATCTCCAGTAATGGAGCGGTAATACTGTAAGAAGTTGCATATTTATCTCTCTCACCAGTCCACACCTCTGCTGTAGTTCGTTGATCAGGCAGCCTAAAACCTAAAACACCAATTAAGAAAACCTAAAAAAAACTAAGATATGCTAGTAATGGAGAGGTACTGTAAGTTACATATTTATCTCTCACCAGTCCACAGCTCTGCTCCAGTTCGTTGGTCAGGCAGCCTAAAACCTAAAAAACCAATTAGGAAAACTTGAAAAGCTATTGGCCGACTCTTCCTCGACAGCAGACAGTGCAACATAGCCATGTCACACTCGCAGCGCATCACTTCTTCACCGCGGTGCAACACTAGCGCCGCCGTCACGTATACCGAGAACAGCGGCGGCGCACACAGGAAATAGTAGTATTGAAATTTTTATCTGCACTTACACTCAAATTTGGTCCGTTATGCATGAACATGGCTAGTCGAGCCTTCCTAGCTCCTTCCAGAAGCGCAGAAGCCTCCTGGGGCGTTCACAGGCTTCTAGGAGCGACCTCACCTCTGTGAGGATTTCTGTTCGTTGTGCGGCCAAACCCACGCACTCCAGGACCACGTGGGCGGCTGTTTCCTCTGCGTTCAGGCATCCTCTACATAGAGGACTGTCCGTCGCATTCATAATAAATAGTTGTCGGTTTATAGTATCTACCACGTTCCGATCCGACAGCCGATTTGGTCTGCTCCCAGACCAAATCTGCGCTGCACGCACGTTCCGATTTGGTCTGTGCAGACCAAATCTGCGCCTCACACGTTCCGATTTGGTCTGGGAGCAGACCAAATCGGAGGTCGGATGGGAACGTGTGTAGAGACTATTAAGGTTAGGTGACCTGTAAGTGTACCAACAACTATTCGGAGGTCTGGACGATTAAGGCTGAGCAACCTGCAGGTCAAGCGCGGCGAGACTGCAGTCATCGCCGTCTTAGACTGTCTACAGCTGGTTAGAGCTACCCAACGAGTATTATGTGCAGCACGAGTTCGTTGCCTTACCCATGAGCGCAGTTGGCTGAATGGGAGTGGCAGAATGGGTATAGGTCCTGCCACTATTGTGGAAGATCCCATTCTAGCCAGCACATCGGCGGCGTCAATCCTGTGTGATCCACTATGCCCTTTAATCAATTGTAGGATTACTCCGTTCTTGGATGCTAGACGATCCAAAACTTTGTGGCATTCGTAGACGATTCTGGAGTTGATCGTTTTGGCCTTCAATGCTGTTAGGACGGCCATGCTGTCGGTCAGTATGCGGATGTTGAGTTCCTTCATACAGGAAGTAGTCGTACCACTTGACATCAGGTGTGACGAGGGGCTAAAACAAAATGCTATTCGCCGACTAACCCTCGACAGCAGACAGTGAAACATAGCCATGTCACACTCGCAGCGCAGCACCTCCCCGCCGCGGTGCAGCACTAGCGCCGCCGTCACGTACACCGGGAACAGCGGCGGCGCGCACAGGAACTAGTCATACCACTTAACATCAGGTGTGTCGAAAGCTAAGTGCTACCACAAAATAAACAGGTGCAGAAGTCAATCTCATGTATGTACTTCACTTTTCATAACAACGCGTGTCTCAAGCGGATAGCACTCGCACTCGTACAAGATTCGACTGAGACAGACCAAGATATCGTGTCAGTGAGCGGTGTCTATGTGTGCGTTGCTCCAGCGCACTTTATACGTAGATTGTCTTCTGTCTGTACCTGTTCATTTCGTGGTGCTACCCTGTTCTGGACAAAACAAAATGCTAACGGCCAATCTCCATTAATGGAGAGGTACTGTAAGAAGAGGAAGTTGCATATTTATTGGAGAGGTACCTACTGTAAGAAGAAGTTGCATATCTATCTCTCTCACCAGTCCACAGCTCTACTCCAGTTCGTTGGTCAGGCAGCCTTAAAACCTAAAACACCAAAAACCTGAAAGCTTCAATATGCTATTCGCCGACTCACCCTCGACAAAAGACAGTGCAACATAGCCATGTCACACTCGCAGCGCAGCACTTCTCCACCGCGGTGCAACACTAGCGCCGCCGTCACGTACACGGGGAACAACGGCGGCGCGCACAGGAAGTAGTCGTACAGCCGCACCACGTCCGAGTACCGGTTGAGGCTGTGCCCGAACCAGGTGAGATACCAGGGGAGTGCGAACATCGTGCCCACTTGAGCTCTGAAAAGAAACAATCCAGATTATAACTTGAACATATTACTTTTTGACGTTTTTTCTTGTATGTGACACGCGTTTTCGCTATTGATGGGATATTTTTATTTATTATTATTTACGGCCAAAATTAATAACCTATCCACAGATAGGGATAGATACGATCCAGATTAGTTGCTATGCAACGCTTGATATTAACATAGAATTAACGACAGTTGCCAGGGTGTTGATAGGTGTTGCCTAGCAACTAATCTGGATCGCACCTATCCCTATCTGTGGATAGGTTATGAATTCTAGCCGTTAGTTTGTTATTGCAATTTTAAAAATGCAAACATATAACTTTAGTTGTCGATGGCGTCTCAGCCACGCGACCGTTTTGCAACTAATGTTGTTTGTCGATGACATTCAAAAGGTTCAAGAAAACGAGATGGTACCATTCAATGCGAGTTAGTGATAATGGCATCCCATACCAAACACCTTTTTTTTTTTCAAAGTCCGAGACATCTAAAAGCCCACGAAAGCAGCCCTTGACAAGTTCCTTTTAAGTTCTTCTCGTTAAAATTCGACATGGTGGCCTGTATGAAGGGCTGATGATGGCGCGCTGTGACGTCACCACCTACTTGTCCAGGCAGTCGGCCACGGCGGGGTCGGCGCGCCGCACGATGGGCAGCATGTAGTTGAGCAGGTGCTGCGTGGGCGCCATGGTGGTTTGCATGAAGGGCTGGATGGCACGCTGTGACGTCACCACCTACTTGTCCAGGCAGTCGGCCACGGCGGGGTCGGCGCGCCGCACGATGGGCAGCATGTAGTTGAGCAGGTGCTGCGTGGGCGCCATGGTGGTTTGCATGAAGGGCTGGATGGCACGCTGTGACGTCACCACCTACTTGTCCAGGCAGTCGGCCACGGCGGGGTCGGCGCGCCGCACGATGGGCAGCATGTAGTTGAGCAGGTGCTGCGTGGGCGCCATGGTGGTTTGCATGAAGGGCTGGATGGCACGCTGTGACGTCACCACCTACTTGTCCAGGCAGTCGGCCACGGCGGGGTCGGCGCGCCGCACGATGGGCAGCATGTAGTTGAGCAGGTGCTGCGTGGGCGCCATGGTGGTTTGCATGAAGGGCTGGATGGCACGCTGTGACGTCACCACCTACTTGTCCAGGCAGTCGGCCACGGCGGGGTCGGCGCGCCGCACGATGGGCAGCATGTAGTTGAGCAGGTGCTGCGTGGGCGCCATGGTGGTTTGCATGAAGGGCTGGATGGCACGCTGTGACGTCACCACCTACTTGTCCAGGCAGTCGGCCACGGCGGGGTCGGCGCGCCGCACGATGGGCAGCATGTAGTTGAGCAGGTGCTGCGTGGGCGCCATGGTGGTTTGCATGAAGGGCTGCAGCGGCGCGCGCGGCCCGCACGACAGGCGACATAGAAGCGGGAACGACGCGCGATCGCCGCACACTAGTAGAAGTGTGATCGCTACGTCGTGGTAGCCCTGCGACACAAATGGGTTGTAAGTACCCTCCACTCCAGCCCCTTAACTCCTGACGGAATCCAGTTATGATCAAAATCGAATCTAGATCGAAAATCACCATTCTAGTAACGATTGTAGCGCCAATCAAGTAGTGATTGAATACCGAGATAAAACAGTTTTATAGACTTAAGGTCATAACACACCTTCGATTACAAAAATGTAGCTTTTTAGTGATTGAAGGTGTTATTTTTGATCACATTAAAAGTAGCTACTTTTTGTGATTGAAGGTGTGATTGTTTTTTCCTTACATCTATAAAACAGTAAGTACACCTATAACGATTTCATTTAATTCCGTAATCAACCACTACTTGATTGGTGCTACAGCCGTTACTAGAATGGCGATTTTCGATCCGTCAGGGGTAGGGGGCAGTGTGTCTTATCTATTATACTAACTGCCGCACTCGGAGACGTCAATTAATAGTAGATTGTACAACAAGTGCATAAAACATACCATTTTACCCGAGACGTATATATCCACCCGAGCCGTAGGCGAGGATGGATAGTCAATTCGAGGGTAAAATGGGTTTTATGTACGAGTTATACACTCTGCTTTTCACTTCGAGTGTAAGAAAAATAAATTACAATATTGCAAAAAAAAAAAAAAAAGACCGCCATATTGGCGGCAAAACTTTCTTTTTCTTTTTTTTTATACGTGGAAGTGGCAGCACAGTGACTTAGCATAGATTGTAGTCCATAATGCTCTTGAAATACCTACTTATTTCTTACAAAACTCATTAATTTTAGCTAGTTTTATTTATTTAGTAATTTAACATGTATTATGTACAAAATTTAAGAAACAGAATGAAACAACAAGTTTATTTAACGAAGTTTACTTAATTGCGTGTGTGACTGTTTACCTGACGACCTTTGTCTTAGAGTCTGAGACTGAGACGAAGATTTTTCTTTATGCACTAGAGCATAAAAAGCGATTTTATGCAGCCTATACCCAACATAAACACGAACTTTACGAGCATGAGAAGTGAAAATTTAATTGGCATTAAATTATAATTTCTAATCTATGCAATACTGGACATAAAAAGAGACGGAAAAAGATTTAATGATTAATTAAAGTTAATTGGCGTCTCCGAGTGCGGCAGTAACTGTCTACCAGTGTGCAGGACTACCAGGATAAATTATTGGTTCCTATAAAGAAAAACGTGAGCATAGGGAAGTTATAGTAAAATGACAAATAACTGTGACTCAATAGACCCCCCCATTTCCTATTAAACTTGGAGGACCTATAGCTAAAAACAGACGGTTAGGAAGCATTATTTTTTTACAGGATCATGAGTTTAATTTTTCAGATTTTAACATTTTGGTGATTTATTCAATAGACCCCTCATTTCCTATTAAACTTGGAGGACCTCAAAACAGATGGTTAGGAAGCATTATTTTTTCCAGTACCTAATCATGAATGAATTTTTCGGGTTTTAACATTGTTTGGTTATTAAACTTTGGTGACATTTCTGTTATTTTGAAACCCAACGCATCTTGAATAATATTTAGGTAATAGTTTTACAGATCTACTATTATTTATTCGGTAATTGAAAATGCATTTACTATTTGATAGATAAAATCATACCAATTTTTATTTTACACACATGAACATGAATGGACTTTGATTATTATCAATTGATTGTAGATAATTTGTATACCTCAGGCGATAAAAATTCTTTTATTTTGTTTATGCCTATTAGATAAGCCTCACACAACTTTCACAAGAATTTCAATATCACACTTGTTGTGACTATTGTAATGTGTTGATAGTGCACGCAACTATCAACACCATTTCAATTAAGATAAGGGGACAAAGCTAACACTTGTTTATTTGAATCATGAACTAACAATACGTCAGTTTTGAAGATAGGATTAAAGGATATAAATAAATAAGGAAAATCAATACATCTATTTATAAAACTTAAACAACTGAATTATAATTTTATTTCGATTACAATAATAAACTAATGACACACCTTATTATTCTAATACATCTATACAAATAAATAAAATTGGAGTGTTTGTTTGTAATATTAAAATAACCGCTTTTTACTACATGCATATGATTATTATATATATGGTACATATACCAAAAATTTTTTTTTCCAATTTATGTCTGTCTGTCTGTTTGTTCCGACTGATCTCTAAAATGCCTAGACTGATTTTGACGGGACTTTCCCTGGCAGGTAGCTGATGTAATAAGGAGTAACTTAGGCTACTTTTTATCCCGATATTCCCACGGGAACAAGAACCACGGCGGTGAAACCGCGGGCGGCCCCTAGTGTAAAATAAGATTAAACTAAAGTTGTTGAGTATTGATGTTTTATTTCATACTGGCAAAAAATGTTGACATACCTGGTAATATTTCAAGTCAGGATGTTTGATGATCACTCTTAGAATGAGTACTGTGAGCTGGTCCTGCAGCGCCACTCTCTGTTCATATGGAATGCCGGGAGGAAACCGTTTGAGGGAACGATTCACATCTAATACCACCTGATAGAACAAGTACTCAATATAATTTAACCATTTCAGATATACTTTGAATCATATAAAATTATGATAACAGCTATTGAACAATATATGCAGTTATCAATTTCAACATGTTAAGCTCCACATATATTATGTCATTATACACCCTTTTACAACTCTCACAGGCCAGTGTATATCTGGTTATACACCTTGAGACTTGAGTTGTTAACTTCAGAGGAAGTGTAGTCTGAAAATACCCTTATTATGAAATCACTTGCATACCTGGTTATATTCACCATGTGTTGATAGATCATCAAGTGAGGGTGGATCTGTCATTTCTTCCTTTGTAACACCAACCAAAATAGGCCATATAGCTTTTCTATAATCATCTAAAACAAAAGGAACATAAGTTTTAAAAGAAATCCAATGAAAATAAAATACTCTGTTTGATGAAGGACTAAATGAATGCAATACACAAATATAGAAGAATCCCTGAAGAAATACAAATAATAACTTAAGATTAAACCAAAACAGACATTAGAAATGTATAGCTTTTTGATACATACCACTGATTAGACCCCCTTTACTCCGGGCGAAATGTTGCCACTGCTCCAAGTTGACAGAATCTGGATTATGTAGACACCTTTCTATTTCTTTTCTCTTCTCAGTAATTTCAGGGTCTTCAAAGTCGAAATCTGAACAATGAGCGACAAATATGTGACACTTTCACTTCCTTAATTGGTGGAAAATCTTAAATTAATACTAAAGACTTATATTTCTACACGCAAAGATTAACTATATATCGGGGCGTGAGGCTCTAGAACGGTAGGTATCAGGAATGGGTTACCGATATTTATTACGAGCTTACGATTGTGGGCATAGGGAAACGCTAGCGAATGCTTGACAAGGTTGATAATAATCAAATCTAATGTAACTGCGTTTAACACTGTCTATATGTGACGATCAAGATATCCTAAATTGAAAGCAGACTATGTTTACAATACCTTCATCAAATTTCAATTCAGAAGGCGTAGAGATGTCATCTATATTTTTAGTGTGGTTCAAGTCGAACGACTGCTTTTTCGGTGGTGGTGAACAGTCCCCATTTAAATTGAACTTATCACCAGCAGCATCTTCCATGTTGCTAGGCTCCATCGTAGAAAGTTAAAAATTAATTCAGAGAAAACATTACACCATCCTTTTGATGCAATCACAAAATTAATGCAATGACATTTCTTTCCCAAAAAATACACAGACAAGACAGATCAGAAAAGTTGAAAGCTGTCACTGTCAAAGTCAGTCAGACACTACACTACACAGATTGATTTATGAGTGTTTTCGTTCAGAAAACACTTCCAAACTCCGTTTCTCTATCTTATTGCAGAGCCCACGTTAAGCCCCCAGTACAGGTTGGCCGATCATGGTCGGCGACCATGACCAATACATCGTACATTGACACTTTTGAAAGAACCTTTTTAAACTTGTTCGTTCAAAAGTGTCAATATACGATGTATTGGTCATGGTCGCCGACCATGATCGGCCATCGTGTACTGGGGGCATTAAGCGTTTAAAAAAACGCCCGTGTGAATGGGGCCTTTTGTGGGGCTATATTTAATGGGAGAGTTTCCTTCCTGCAGTTATTTTTCGATGCACTAGATGGCGCTATAACCCTAACACAACCTTCTTTTTTCAGCATATTATGGCAAAGGGCATGGAGCCTAAAAAAGACTTTTGTGTCGGTCGGTTGTACTGTCAAATTAATTTGTCTGTGGTAAAGTTTTTCTTCTGTCAGATCTGCGGATTGCTTTGCTTCCATGCGTTGGTGTTGGTGGTGTTTTGTGAGCGTATTCGTTTTTCTTGATAATTTGATTGAAACCTGGGGCCCTATCGCCCTATTTTGCAATAAGAGCGATTTCATTACAACTCCATTTCAATCAGTTTACGATCGTGACATAAAAAGGTATCGCCCTAACGTTCACAAACGGATGGAAGACGGATTGCGATGGCATTGCGATCGTTTGGATCGGTGAATGAATGATACCAGTGATGTTACTTTTATGAATGAATCTTTTCAAAAATAGAGTGTCAAGTTGTCAATGTCAGTGTCATCCAACTGTCAAATACAAGGGGATTTTTGGCGGTTGATTTTAGTGGTGCGTTTTTCTCAAACATGTATTGAATTGCATTGGTGTTTCTGACGTTTCTGTTGAGGTGCAGGCTCGTTTTGAAATTACAACTTTTACAATATATTTTACTGGCGTTTACTTTGAATTATTTCGTAGTACTTTTCAAGTTTTATCGCGCTTGGCCTGCGATCGTTGAGGTTAAGCAACTTTCGCAATGGTCGGTCACGGGATGGGTGACCAAAAAACTTTTCATCTCGAGCTCCTCCGTGCTTCGGAAGGCACGTTAAGCCGTTGGTCCCGGCTGCACTTGCAGTCGTTAATACCCACCAATCCGCACTGGGCCCGCGTGGTGGGTCATGGCCCATTCCATTCGCTTTATCCATCCATAAGGAAGGCCAGTGCCCCAGCAGTGGGGACATTAAATGGCTGATGATGATGATGATGATGATGACTTTTCAAGTCTAGTCCAGATTTTTCAGGCGAACAGCTTGTGTATACATAGTAGGTATCATATGTGACCTTACATTCATTACTTAATTACATCTGTAATCTGTATGACAGCCTACACAAATCAAACTATCATACAGGTTGTTGCCAGAGTTCTTTCATAAAGTACCTATGTACTTATCAAAAGTTAATGGATTTTATTAGTTATAAATTATCTGCTTCGCTTTATCTTAATATATTATTATATAGAAATCTGATACAGGAGGCCAAGAGTATTCATGCAGTTAAGGTAGGTAATGATGCAAAGTAGGTCTGTCAGTTGTCTCACCTGGATGATGATGATTTGTCCCTCAGCCAGACTCTAGCCCCCTCGCCATCTTGGTCAGGTTGACACACCTGCGGTTAGACAATTCTTATGATCATACAGTCATGTACAATCATTAAGCACTCAGCACATATATTCTCATTAAAGTAACACATGTAATCAACATGAAATTTAGCATATCAACTTGAGTTTGTTATGTCATTAGGAGTGCAATCTCACATACTTTGTGAAGGACCCCAGTCCTCTTTATAGCTTGTTTACCTTCCGAAAGCATCGGCAGGTCTTATCGTGTCTCAATAGGTGTACTAGTGCAGACCCTACGGTCGGCACACGCCCTAGTCTCAACTACGGTCTTTTCAGACCAACCTTTATACCTCGTGATAAGATTGCGCAAACTTAACATGCAGGCCGCCATCCTATCAGGCAGGCGGCCGTGCGGGCGAGCTCTTCAAGGGCTCATTCTTTTATGGATACTCATCCAATCTTAGTTCCCTGACAAGGGACAGAATTGCACACGCCTTATGACATAAAACAACAGTGATTTGTAAGGACATTACCTCTCTGTACGATGAAACTGTACCACATCCCATCAGCTCAGCGAGTTTCGTGGGCGTACCATTCCATCGTCCTTTATCAACGCGATCCTTAACAGGAACATTATGCATTCAATTCTAAATAAGGTTTGTATAATGCTGAGTACTTAACTTCGGTGGTATTTGAGGCTGGCGGCGAGCAGCAGGCGAAGATCACACATGCCACGATTTACACTTTGAAAACTTGAAAGCGAGTCGACGTTGGAGCGAAAAATGTTGACACTTACCGATCGGAAATTAGCTCTATGGTTTGTATTGAGTGTTGCTATATACAATTATTGTTGGGTTAATTTTGATACTCGCGAACCCTTCGCGACACACCCGCCTCGCGAGTTTTACACTATAGTAGTCATCAAGTCGCGAGTCCATTTATGGATCTTCTCCATTGCTTGGACTGCAGCGGCTCGACGCGATCTCTCATCGCTTGTTTGGTTATTACATTCATGGTTATCTATTGTTTCGTTTTCTAGATCACGTTCATTATAGTCTTGTGCAAGCTCAGTGTCATTTAACGTACTAACGTTCTCTATTTCTTTTCTCGTGTCTTGTGTTGAGTCGTGTCTTACGTTTGTATTCGTGCTCTCATCATCGTTTGATTTATCACTTATCTCTGTGGTTGGATTAGTGTCGACACCTTCAATCTCGATAGACGGCGTTTGTATCGAGTCTCTATCATCGACGCTTATGTTCTCGAGATCCACTCGATTTAGTGCTTTGTCAATGGAAATTTGTGGTGTCTCTTCCTCTTCCACTTCAAGAGGATATAAATGAGCAATTGATCGTGTGAAAACATTGTTATCGACTTTTATTCTAGCAACACGGCATAAACCGTCCTTTCCTTTTAATATTTCTACTATTTTTCCTATTTTCCAACTTTCGCGGTTTCTCGTTTCACCTTTAATTTGTACCACATCTCCGATTTGAGGAATTTCACGAGTCCTCACTCTTGCTTGTTTGGGAGAATTTCCGTACCTTTCTCTGAGGCTCAGAAGGTATCGGCTGATGAACATTTCTTTGTACTCTTCATTATCGTGTTTCCACGTTTCCATCCTTCGATGAGTTGTTGTTTAATGGTTGAACCAGAGAGTGGCAAACAATCCATGAGTAATTGAATGTTCAAACATTTTCCTGGTGTTAGGAAATCAGCTGGTTTCAGAATGTGGTCCATATCGGCTCCCACGTACGTAAGTGGTCTAGTATTGACTACGGCTTCAACTTCTTTGATGATCGTCGAGAGTTGATTTTCTCCGAGCATATGTTTTTGAAGAGTTCGTTTTAGGCAATGCTTTACCACTGCTACCAGTCTTTCGTACGCGCCCCCATGCCAGGGTGCTAGTTGAGGAATGAATTTCCATTTTATCTTTTCTGTCGATTCTCTTTCTGATATTACCTCAGCTAGCAGTCTGAACTGAGGTGCGTTATCAGTTAATATAAGTGAAGGAGTTCCTCTAGTAGCAATGAAGCGTCTGAATGCCATAAGACATTCGTCTGTGGTTAGATCTTTGACAACCTCTAAATGTATTGCTCGTATCACAAGGCATGTGAAAAGACAAATCCATCTCTTTTTTATACCATTTTCTGACCTTATGACCATCGGCCCAAAGTAGTCTACACCGACGTATGTAAATGGTGTATTAAACGTTACTCTTTCAGCCGGTAACGCTGGAGTTTTAGGTAGTTCATATGGACCTCCTCCATGCTTTACGCACCTTGTACATTTGCTTAGCGTTTTTTGAATTTTTGCTCTTCCTTGAGGTATCCAAAATTTTTGTCTTATAAGGCTTAATGTATGTGGTACTCCAACATGAAGGTTTTTCTCATGAGTTTCCTTAATTATTCTTTCGGTAAGTTCACTGTTCTTTGGTAGTAGTATGGGATGTTTTGCATCGTAGGATAAATCTGAATGTGTGAGTCTTCCATCACATCTTAGAATTCCATTAGTATCAATAAATAATCCTAAGTTCTTAGATAGGTTTGTTTTCTTTCCTCCATACTCTTCTGTAAATGTACTTTTCTGTAGTTCTTTTATCTCTTGCAGTTGTGAATCTAAAATTTCGTTTGATATTGCTTCTCTCTCTGACGGTGTTATTTTTGGTTGTTTTTCTGTGTTCAACAGACCCTCCCCCATCAGAAGAGAAGTATCCCTTATCGGACCACTAGGCCAGTGTCTAGGGTTTTGTTTTAAAAATTCGGGTCCAGATAACCACTTGTTCCTTTCCTCTTCTGAGGCGGTTGGACGTGTCGCTACGTCTGCCGGGTTAAGTCCAGACGGTACGTATCTTACTATCAGATTTTTGTTGCGCTTTATTTCTTCTAGTCTTTTAGATACAAAAGGTTCAAGTAACTTTTCAGAGTGATACCAATCAATCACTATTTGACTATCTGTCCACAGTGTTAACTGGGTTATGTTCAATGGTAAGAATTTGAGTACGAATTTTATAAGTCTACTTCCAATTAGAACGCCTAATAACTCTAAGCGTGGAATCTTTAAGTTCTCTTGGTCTTTAATAGGAACTAAGCGTGATTTACCTATTATGAAGTTGACTGTGCCTTTCTGTACTATGTATATTACTGCTGCGTAAGCTACTGTAGATGAGTCAGTAAAACAGTGTATTTGTGCCTCTCTTTCGTTGGGTACAGTAATATTTCTCTGTAGGCATATGTTTTCTACTTGTTTCATTTCTTTCAAGATGTTCGTCCACTTGTGAAGTAGATCCTTTGGTAATGGTGTGTCCCATTTAATCTGTTTCTTCCATAATTGTTGAAGTAGTAACTTAGCTGGTAACATGACTGGTACAGAGAATCCACAGGGGTCATAAATAGCTGCAATAGTTCTTAAGACTCCTCTTTTTGTGGTTTCATTGTTCTCGTTGACTCTAGCTCTAAGATAAAGTACGTCCTCTTTCAAGTCCCAGTTTAGACCCAGTAATTTTACAGTTGTTTGTGTGGCAGCATCAGGTATTTGTTCGATAAAATCTTTGGAGTTGGAGCTCCATTCGCGAAGATTCATTGAGATTTCTAAAAACATGTTCTTGCTTTCTTTATAAAGGTTTAAAGCATCTGTTGCTGTTTCTACCCCAGTGACTATGTTGTCAACATATATGTCTTTAGCTAACTGTTTTGCGTAGTCTCCATTCGACCTTTGAAGATGGTGTCTAACCGTACCGTTTAAAAGGAATGGACTGGATATGATCCCAAAGGGAACACGGGTAAATCTGTAGTGTAGTAGATTGTCTTCAGTAGCGGGTTTATTGATGTCTTTCAACCATAAGAACCTAGTGACGTCTCTGTCCTCTTCTTTTAGACCAATCTGTAAAAATGCTTTTTCTACGTCTGCCGTCATGCCTACGGCGTGACTTCGGAATTTCAACAGTAGTCCAGTCAAATCCTCCAACATCATCGGACCGCAGTATAGACATTCATTCAGACTCTTTGTATCCTTTGTTTTAGCTGAAGCATCATAGACTATTCTCAGAGCCTTACCTGGTGCTAATATTCCATGGTGAGGAAGGTAGTGGATGGGATGATCACTTGTATCTTTTCTAGGTACTAGTTCAATGATACCCATTTGCAGTTGATCACTTAGTGTTTGGTCGTAGGCTGACAAAGTTTCTGTGTCTAGGCGTTTCATTAGTCCTATCAGGCGTCCGTATGCCAGACCGTAGTTAGTTGGTAATTCAGGTGGGTATTCCTTCCAAGGCCAGCTAACGTGATATCTTCCTTCTATGAATTCGGTGTTTTCATTGAAATGCTTAATAGCTTCTTCTTCACGGTTAGCATTTGGAGAATCAGTAATTCCAAGAGATTCTAAGTCCCACAAAGTTTTCATTGATGTGTTATCTAATGGCAGATCAGGCTCGTTTAATCTAGTTTCATAGGGTGCTTGGAAGTATGTGAGCATTGATAACTCATCCTCATGTTTATGCGTTATTTTGCCTGACAATATCCATCCTAAGTCGGAATTCACCAAGTACAAGTTCTCTTGTAATTTCACCTTTTCGGTTGACATAAGTGAATGATAATAATCATTTCCAATCAGAATATCTACCTTATCTGACAGAGATCCATCATCCGCCAATAAGTAATCCTTTTGATGGTTCCATTTGGTCAATTCTTTGCCATAAGATGAGATACTGCGTGTAATAGATGGTACGACATTCGCATATACTGTCCTTCGCATATGAGTTCTCGATTGAATATGAAGTTTTACCAACGGGCTATCTAGTTCTTGAGGTTTGTTCGAACCAAAGGTGAATACTGTGAGGTGGTTGTCTTCTTCGGTTTCTAAATTAAGGTCCTGCGCGACATCTTGCGTAACATAGCTTCTCATACTGCCTGAATCTAACAGTACACGACACTTCTTTGAGGTATTCTCAGGTCCTTTGACATTAACAATAGCAGTTTGTAGTATTGTGGCTCCCTTTTCATAGATGTGCATTGTACTGGTAGATTCCTTCCTTGGTACCTCATTCTTTGTTGTCACCTTCCTTGGGAACTCTCTGTTCGGACAAAGTGCTCTATTATGGAGGCCTTTCTTACCGCAGTGTCTGCAGGTTATGTGCTTAGACTTACAGGAGCCTGTTTGATGGCCTTCACGGAAACAAATAAAGCAACGGTTTCTTAATTTTAATCTTCTTTGTTGTAGAGTTTTACTTTCTGTACACTCATCATTAAAATGATCTCCTTTACAAAATATGCAGTAGAGCTTCCTTCTTTTCTGATTAGATCCATGCCCATACTTCTCTTCATTGAATTGAAATTTCCTCTTAGTGTTAAAGGTTTTGTTGAAAGCAGTTACACTACGTTTAATTCCTTTATCGGTCTTCCTTATATTATTTGGTTTTCGGACTTTTGATCCCTTCTCATTTCTAGGTTCTAGTATATGAAGCGTTTCTGTTGTATAACTGGTATCTTCTAAATTGAATTTTTCAGATGTTCTTTTAGCATCCTCTCTCGCTGAGAGTACAATATGGAGTTGTTTTCTCATTTCTTCGATAGTGTCGTTACTTAGTTTCAATTTCAACTCGTATACTATATCCTCAGGAAACTTTTCCAGGATTAAGAATCTCAGATGGTTGTGTTCTGTATTTTCGCCCAGTGAGCTCAATACACGAAGGTGTCTTTCAATCTCATCTAATATTCTTCTACAGTCTTCTTGTTTGTCTGCTCTCTTAAGTTTGTAAAGTGTTGAATAATGAGCATCGACTATTTGGGTTTTCTTTCCATATCTGTCTGTTAAAGTTGCTACAGCAATTTTATAATTTTCGTTTGTAGTCTCAAGACCATCCAAAATTGTCTTAGCCTCACCCTTCACGGAAGCCTTTAGGTACAATAACTTATCGACGTCTCTTAATGCTCTTTGATCAATATTGGAAGAGAATTGATCCCAAAATTGTGTCCATTGTAGAACATCTCCGGAGAATGTGGGCAAGTTCAATTCAGGTAGCTTTCCTCTGCTGATGGACTGACTAGAACTGGAAGAAGAATCAGCCTTGTCCTTTTTGACTTGTATTTTTACATTTAGTTCAGCTAATGCTTCCTCTCCTCTTAATTGTTCTGTCGTCATACTGGATATCTCATCCGCATCCGGATTTGTTGAAGTGTTAAAATATTGATACAATTCGCTATTAAATCGGTGAATTACTGCTTGTAATTTTGATGACACGATCCTTGCTTGTTCTAAATCATCGTCTGACCACGACTTCAAAGCACAAAGAGCGCGAGAATTACTCGTTAGATTTTTTATACTTGACACAAATGTAGTTAGTCTATCCAAATATATTTCCTCCATGGTATTAAATTATATTGACTGGTATGAATCTGAAATCATCATAAATACTGTATACCATTTATAACTCATTCATGCATGACACCGTATTAATTGATTTTAGTCAGACTCATTATAGTTAGCCTTGTTTAATTTTAACTTTGTTATGCGTTTACTGTGTGTGAAAAGTGTGTTTGTAGATTAGCACTCTTATTACCTTACAGTAAAAATCATAATATTCATCTATAATAGTGCTTTCATAACTTGTTTTGAAATAATTAATCAAGTATTAAGTTTTAATTATTTAGTGACTTCTTGATCCCATAGTCAATTTTGTGAAACATCTCTAGTAAGTTATACTACTCAACCTAGTCTATAATCATAGCACTAGTTGAGCTAGTTGTTGTTACCTTTAAAACATTTGATCTTATCTAGACTTGGCTCTGGCACTACAGTGCCCCCTTGACCTAGTTACTTGACCATGACACTACAGTGCCCCTTTGACTTAGTTACTTGGCTATGACACTACAGTGCCCCTTTGACTTAGTTACTTGGCTATGACACTACAGTGACCGTTTGCCTTAGTTACTTGGCTATGACACTACAGTGCCTCTTTGACTCAGTTATATGGGAACACAAGAAAGTTCACTAGGCCACACTTCTTATTGGTCACACAGTGTTTAGATTGTATTTTAGCACTAACTTTATCAAACGCATGAAATCACAATCATTTTATTGCTTTTTGTACACTCAATATACCATATTGACCACCAATAATTTTTCACTTTTGACCATAGGTTATCAAACTATAGCACAGTGTGTAAACACTGAACATGAACACTGATTGTAACAGCACTTCACTATGTATCCATAAGCACAGATACTATATTCTCACAGTGTATGTAACATCTGAACATCAAATATGTATGCATGTAGTTTGTAATAGATAGGTAAGTAGGTCATTATTTATGTATTTGTTTGTGTATCATTTTTTCACAGCATTAACCAACTATTCACCGTTAGGCTATTGAGTTTGATCAGAATTTGTCTAGTTTGATGCTACTCTGTTCTTATAATTTTAAGAATCTTAGTGAGCTAACTTAAGTAGTATTTTGTTGTGATAATTATAACACCTGTCAGTACTCAAATAATAAAAGTTAGTATGAGACGCTCATATTATCTTTGTTGTCAATGTTTTGAGTTGTATTTAATTGAAGCGATGACAATATTCAACTTGGTAGGTATGTGACACTATGTGAAAACTTAAGTGCGCTTGGTGAAAATGTCATGTAAACCATAAGTATGTAAACATTGGGTTATGATTAGTTTTGATTTGGTATAAGAATTACAACGACAATGTTCTATGATAATTTGACATGCTATCTGAAACAATCTTTGCTAGTCAGCTTCTACTTTAATGTTGGAAGTTTTATCAAGTGACTAGTCCTGTATGTGCTTGAAATAATATGGTGTGTGATCACAGTTTTACATACCTGAACCTTGACTTCAATTTATTACTCAATGTCTTCTTGTAATAGTACACTTTTATATATGTGTTGTTTGTAGGTACTGAGTATCGGTGTCCCTATTAGAATGATAAAAGGTTAGGTTTAAATAAAGATTCACACAGCTAGAGTCCTCATTGAAACACGCTTTACTGATATTTTATTTCATCATTAAGCACATTTTCTTTGTCTAAAAAAACTTTGAAGATTGTTTTCAACATAATTATGTGACTTATAGGTTGCCGCAAAATTTTTCCTGACAATTGGTTGTTCTGACTTAAAGATATGGTTTAAACTTGAAATTATAGTTTCAAACAATGCTTGTGATGCTTTGTTGTCTTACCTGTTGAAATCTAATTCGTACTTTCTTTGTTTCACTTTAAACTATTGAAAATGTTTCGAATGACATTCAATTTGTTTGTTGACAATTACAATGACCCTTTCGTGTAAGTATAGTAGCGACCTGCGGAGAAAAATTGCAACATCTTAACACACTAGCGCTGCGTGTATTCACTGACACTTCCGTGGCGCTGATCCTAAACTTAACACTTGGCGGGAATTTTGATTGTTTTGATGTTAAGTTGCTAACACTGACTCAACAGTAGTAACTTGTTAGATCAATGTTCACAACCTTAGTAAAACTGAATTTCACTCATACCATCAGAAATAATAACTTATAGTAAGTAAGTGTGTAGGTGTGACCGCATGACTTTTACTAATAAAGTAAATTGTTGCACTTTGTTCATTGTTTTTCATGAGTATTTATCTGTTTATCTTTTTATAGGTATTGTTATCATTCGATGAGACAGCTGACAAATGCATCCTATTGCATCAAATGAATTCTCATTAAACTCTCCTCGGCCATATATCAGATAAGCTTTGTTTGAGATCTGTACTAAACATTGTTTTGTTTGGATTTATACTACTTAAATTATTTTTCAGTAAGTAGGTATAACTATATCCAATTCTTTATCCCCTTATTTTCCCCAGATAAATTCCAACTTATCTATATCAAATTTCAATCCCAGCACATCTGCACCAAATTTGTGTATACATAGTAGGTATCATATGTGACCTTACATTCATTACTTAATTACATCTGTAATCTGTATGACAGCCTACACAAATCAAACTATCATACAGGTTGTTGCCAGAGTTCTTTCATAAAGTACCTATGTACTTATCAAAAGTTAATGGATTTTATTAGTTATAAATTATCTGCTTCGCTTTATCTTAATATATTATTATATAGAAATCTGATACAGGAGGCCAAGAGTATTCATGCAGTTAAGGTAGGTAATGATGCAAAGTAGGTCTGTCAGTTGTCTCACCTGGATGATGATGATTTGTCCCTCAGCCAGACTCTAGCCCCCTCGCCATCTTGGTCAGGTTGACACACCTGCGGTTAGACAATTCTTATGATCATACAGTCATGTACAATCATTAAGCACTCAGCACATATATTCTCATTAAAGTAACACATGTAATCAACATGAAATTTAGCATATCAACTTGAGTTTGTTATGTCATTAGGAGTGCAATCTCACATACTTTGTGAAGGACCCCAGTCCTCTTTATAGCTTGTTTACCTTCCGAAAGCATCGGCAGGTCTTATCGTGTCTCAATAGGTGTACTAGTGCAGACCCTACGGTCGGCACACGCCCTAGTCTCAACTACGGTCTTTTCAGACCAACCTTTATACCTCGTGATAAGATTGCGCAAACTTAACATGCAGGCCGCCATCCTATCAGGCAGGCGGCCGTGCGGGCGAGCTCTTCAAGGGCTCATTCTTTTATGGATACTCATCCAATCTTAGTTCCCTGACAAGGGACAGAATTGCACACGCCTTATGACATAAAACAACAGTGATTTGTAAGGACATTACCTCTCTGTACGATGAAACTGTACCACATCCCATCAGCTCAGCGAGTTTCGTGGGCGTACCATTCCATCGTCCTTTATCAACGCGATCCTTAACAGGAACATTATGCATTCAATTCTAAATAAGGTTTGTATAATGCTGAGTACTTAACTTCGGTGGTATTTGAGGCTGGCGGCGAGCAGCAGGCGAAGATCACACATGCCACGATTTACACTTTGAAAACTTGAAAGCGAGTCGACGTTGGAGCGAAAAATGTTGACACTTACCGATCGGAAATTAGCTCTATGGTTTGTATTGAGTGTTGCTATATACAATTATTGTTGGGTTAATTTTGATACTCGCGAACCCTTCGCGACACAGCTCTTAAGTCGGCCAGCACGGGTAGCATGACGAACTCGAGAAAGGTTTTGTCTATATCGAAACGTCAAAAATGACATTTCATCGTAGACAAACCTATTGTTTTGTTTGGCTGTCAACTTTAGACTTTCGAGGTAGGTAGACAAAACTCTTCTCGCGTTTGTCATGCTACCTACGCATGCTGGTGGGCTATTTCCATGGCCGCAAATGAGAATAAACTCATCACTGGGGAAGACGGCTTTGCCTTGGTACGGTAGGTAGCATCCTTCATACGGGCTCTTTTCGGGACCTCCTCTCCGCTCTTGGGGGATGTTGGATGGAAGGCAGTGCTGAGTGTCTTTCTTAGAGTCAAGTAGCACCCGTCACTTTACTTCATCTGATTATCACATTTTTGTGTTTTTTTTGACACGGTATTATTGTTTTCCGGCATTAACAACCACTGAGCAAGAGAATAAATACGTTTTAACAACTTTAAACACACAGAATCTTACTAAAATCTGCTAATAATTTCTGAATAATGTTGAAAAAACTGCCTCCGACTAGCTGTTTATTTTGACATAAGCGAACGGTCAGTTATCGGCTGCAATGTAATCATTTTACGTTTAAAAACCTAGCGCGATTCGAAAAATCGTTCCGAAAAGGAATGGTAATGGTATTGTTGTCGTTGAGAAAATAGCGCGATACCTAATTGTCAAATAAGAGCAATGTAAGTGTAATATAAGCGCATTTAGCATAGGGCGATAGGGCCCCTGGCATTGAATACTCCGTTAATGGGGAGAAACGTACAAAGCTTTTTGTAGATGGCATTTTTGTGATTGGAGCATGGATTGGAGTCCACTTTCTACCTAATCTATGGGATAATAATATACTTACTCTTTGACTAATTTGACATTTACAGGTGGCCTACCACAAGCTCTTATAGCAGTTATTTTTAAGTTGAGAGAGTGAGACGCCGCTCTACACGCCGTATAGCGGCGTCTCACTCTCTCAACTTAAAAATAACTGCTATAAGAGCTTGTGGTAGGCCACCAGTGCCACAATCTTTTCTGTTCCGGTCAAGTTCCGGTGGCCAAAATGTGAAACTAGCGTGTTTTTTTTAATGTCATTCTGCTGTCAAGTTGATGTCCAACCATAGCGCTGCTGGCGGCTGAAGGTCTTAGAAGTCAGGGCCGGTTAAATTTCTACAGAAAAAAGAAAGTACATAGCGCCGTTGTCACCGGAACAGAAAAGATTGTGCCACTGTACAGTGCCACAAACTTTGCTGTGCCGGTGGCCAAAATGTGAAACTAACGTGATTTTTTTTAATGTCATTTTGCTGTCAAGTTGATGTCCAACCATAGCGCTGCTGGCGGCTGAAGTTCTTAGAAGTCAGGGCCGGTTAAATTACTACAAAAAAAATAAAAACGTACGTAGCGCCGCTGTCACCGGCACAGAAAAGGTTGTGGCACTGTAGTACGTAGTGGCCCTTTAGTGGCTGTCTGTTGTCTCTTATGACCATACGTTTTGTTTCAAAGTGTAGGTGAGACGGAAGACAGCCACAGTGCAACAAAAAAGTGTAAGTACTACTCGCCTCAGTTACCTCAGCTCAGTATTTAGTCTAAGCTCTTTGTCACAGAATATAATGAGCGATTTTCTGAGAGGCCATTTAAAAAAAAAAGCTTCCAATTGCTTCACTAGATGGCGTTGAATAAGTATGTACATGTCTATGGTATATTTTGGTATGAAACATATTTAAATTAATTACTTTTTAAAAACCCAAAGGAAACTAATAATATCCTACTAATATTATAAATGTGAAAGTTTAGATGTTTGGATGTTTGGATGTTTGGATGTTTGTTACTCAATCACGCGAAAACGGCTGAACGGATTTGGCTGAAATTTGGAACATAGATACTTTGTAGCCTGGAGAGGAACATAGGCTACTTTTTATCCCGGAAAAATATCACATTCCCGCGGGATAACGTCGTGTAGTTCACGCGGGCGAAGCCGCGGGCGGAAAGCTAGTATTAAATAAGTACTACTATGAGGAACAGAAACGAAATAGGTAAATTTAAAGATTTAGGTAAATAAATAACATCTGTCTGACGTTCCGTTTTACGTAAAAAAGTCGCGTCAAAGTAAAATTTATAACGTTCCGTTCCTTCTAACTGCATAGGTGGGACAGCGCCATCTAGTGACTGAGCTTTCAGAAAATCGCCCATTAACGTCTTTGTTACCTATTACAGTCGTCACAAATTAAGATGCCCGTTTTGACACATGGTAATGACCCTAGAATGTAACTTGTTACGAAAACCAAAAAATCTAATAAATGTTGATTACTTATCAAAGGCGTTTGAAAATAATATGTTAAATTTTTTAACGCATCATAAATTAAGGCAAAGTGTATTCCGCCTATTATTTCTGAGTTTATTTTAAAGTAAACGCAGATTCGATTAACTACGAAACGTCTCGAAAAACAGTTACGTTCTCAGTCTTTATTTTTTTAAATACTAGTGTTGTAACCGTTGTGTGCAGGATTTCTCCAGATTCATTCAATTTTATCGAAATAATCGTTTTAACTTTTGATGTGGAGAGGCACGTGGATCAGCAGTGGTGGAGAACAGGGCTTGCAGCGATATGAAAACACGGCGTAGTTATTACAGTCTTTTATTTCACAGAATAAATACAGTAATAACTTGGTCAAACGTAACACAATAACACGAGTACAAATCTCACAGGAAATTATATCTAAATTATTTAATAAAACAATATAGCAATCAAGCATGGTGACATTGTAGGAGTCGAAGAGGGAAGAACAAAGACAAATCAGTCCGAATACGGATCTTCGTCATAGACAAGAAATAGTGTTGTCATTATGGAAATAATGTTTAAGGCACATTTACAATACTTCCCCTTGACTTAAACATATTTTATTTACATGTCCCAAAGCAAACAATGTAAAATTTCAATTTCTACATATGACTCTACACAAATTATGAACTCTACATGGTCATTAAAATTATTGAATAAAGTACTCTACAAATTACAGTCTTTCAATTACATTCATATTTTTAATAAAGTCTCTATGTTTTTGCTTACCTAATGGTTTAGTCAAAACATCTGCTATCATTCTCTCTGTTGAAATATACCTAACAGATATTAAGTTGTCTCTCACTAAATCTTTCACAAAATGGTACCTAATATCAATATGTTTTGAACGCTTGTGACATAACTCTTTAGATTCTAATAGTTTCTGAGCACTTTGATTGTCATTATAAACAATACATTCAGTTAAAGTGTTACAAGTCAATTCTGAAAGCAAGTTCTTAATAAAACATATATCTTTACATACATCTCCAATAGCAAGATATTCTGCTTCAGTACTAGAGAGCGCTACGCATCTCTGTTTTCGAGATTCCTAATTGATAGTTGAATTACCTAGCTTTATTACATAGCCAGTATAAGACCTACGATCGTTTATATCATTAGCCCAATCGGCGTCAGTATATGCGCTTAATTTCCAATCAATACTTTTTGTAAAACACAAAGAGTAATTAATTGTACCAGCTAAATACCTAAGTACACGTTTGGCCGTGAGCCAATGGCTTTTATCAAAACAAGTGCTAAACTGGCTTAAGTAACTGCAAGCATATGCAATATCTGGCCTTGTGCTAACACATAAATACATAAGACACCCTAAAAGTTCCCTGTATTTATATACACTATCATCAAAATGTGCACTTGCATTTTCAGGTTTTTGTAATTTACAATTTAGTGGCATAGGTGTGGCTACTGGTTTACAATTGGTCATTCCAAATTTTACAAGTAATTTCTTTATGTATTCAGATTGATCTAAACACAAAGTGCCCTTTGACCTATCTCTTGTGACTCTAATACCTAAACAATTTCTCAGTGGGCCCAAGTTTTTAACATTGAATTGCCTTTCCAGAATCTCTTGCAAATGGATTTTTATTTTACTATTTTTACTATAAAACACATAAAAGTCATCTACATATAAAGCTAGAATAACAATATCATCACCCACTGTTTTACTATAAACACAAGGTTCAGATTTACATTGTTTAAAGTCATGAGAAACAAGAAGGTCATTCACCTTTTCATTCCACATTTTACTTGATTGTTTTAACCCATAAATGGCCTTTTTTAATAAACAAACTTTACCATTACATTTGTCTAAAAATCCTATAGGTGGCTCCATATAAATTTCCTCATTAAGATCGCCATTTAGAAATGCCGTTGTTACGTCAATGTGATCAATTTCGAGGTTTAATTGATTACTCAAATTAAATAAAATTCTCATAGTGGAATGACGTACTACAGGAGAGAATGTGTCATTAAAATCAATGCCCTGACGTTGCGTGAAACCTTTGGCAACAAGTCATGCTTTGAAACAGTCAAACTGACCATCTGAGTCATGCTTAGCCTTATATACCCACTTGCATTTGACAATATTTTTGTTAAATGGACGGTCAACCAGTTCCCACACATTGTTAGCGACTAACGAATCGTACTCACTCTGCATAGCAGCTTGCCAGTACTCACGCTGAGGAGAATCTAACGCTTCGTCATAAGATTGTGGCTCCACAAACAAACCATCATGCATAGACATATAACATTCATAATCATTGTACCTTTTTGGAGGAATATTACGCGTCGAGCGTACATTACGACCAGTAGAACCGATTTCTCCATTGGAAGCTTCCCCTCCAGCCGACGCCTCGCCAGACGTTAGAGGCTTAGGGCTTCTTTCGTCAGCAGACTCTTCAGCAGAGGACAAGCTGGTAGAGTTGTCATTCTCAGGTCCGGTACAGAAGTCGTCGTCGTGTCTTGATCCTGAAATGTCAGAGACAGAGCTCTCATTAGTAAAATTATTATTATTTGAATTATTTTGTAATAAATTATCATCAATTTGATTAATTTGGGAATCATTATCATTATCAATTATATCACAGATATTATCACAAGTCTTATCAATTAAAATAGAATTATTATGTGATAATGAATTATTAATAATATTATTGTCATATAAAAATATCAAATTCTGTCGGTCATTCTGAGATTGATTATGGCCCAAATCCTTGTAATATTTATTTTCAATAAATGCCACACTGCGCGACATAACAATTTTATGAGGATTTGACGGCTCAATAAGTCTGTATCCTTTGCAGGTTTCACTGTATCCAACAAAAATCGACAACTTAGACTTTGGATCCAGTTTTTGTCGTTTTTCAGATGGAGTTAGATAGTACGCAAGACAGCCAAATACACGTAAGTGACTGAGGTCAACTGGGGACCCAGTCCACACTTCTTCTGGTATACGTCCAGCTAAAGCAACTGTAGGGGACCTATTTTTCAAGTAAATTGCTGTCATCACGGCCTCACCCCAGTAACGCTTGCTAAGACCAGCTTCCAAAAGCATACATCTAACTTTGTTCATAAGAGTACGGTTAAGTCTCTCGGACACCCCATTCTGCTGAGGGCAGTAAGGGACAGTCAACTGATGAATAATACCCTGCTGTTTAAGATACTCACAAAATCTTTTATTGCAGTATTCACCGCCGTTATCAGATCTCAGAACTTTAACAGGCAAACCAGTCTGTTTCTCTGTGCATGTTTTAAAATGAATAAAATGTGTCATTACCTCTGATTTCTCCTTCATTAGGTATCCAAAGGTTTTTCTAGTGAAGTCGTCAGTAAACGTCACTAGGTATCTCGCCCCACCCCAGCTAGGCTCCTGCATAGGCCCACAGACATCTGAATGAACCAGCTGCAGTGGTTGTGTTGCACGCGTCCCGTCTTTAGGATAAGCCGCAGCTGTCAGCTTCCCCTCAAGACATGGGACGCAGTTCTTCAATGAGTTTTCATCCTGAAACACAATATTAACACCACATGCAACCTTTTGTAGGGTTTTCATACCTTGTAGGCTCAAGTGTCCTAGGCGTCTGTGCCATAGCTCTGCCGGTAAGCCTGCTGCTTCTGCGGCACTCAATAAGTCCTCTCTGTCATCAAGGAGTAGAGAGTGCTCCTTTGGCGATAACCCGGATGCCATTAAGTTAACACATTCAGATACAAACACATTTAACTTATACAAACCACCCAAACATGCAGCAGATGCAATTAAGTTGCCAGAAGTTTTACCAACATTGTCATATATAAAACATCCATCTTTATTAAAATTCACACTATAGCCTGATTGCACTAGTTTTGAAACAGAAATTAGATTGGCCGTTATCTGAGGAACAAACAAAACATTATTCAAAATGCTCACCTGATTATTAGTTTTCAATTTCAATGTACCAGAGCCTTCACAAACAATTTTATCATTATTAGCCATATTAATTTGTACATTTTTATTGTTTTTGAAGTCTTGAAGTAAATATTTGTTCTTCACCATGTGATTGGTAGCGCCGCTATCAATATAGAAGTCATCCGATAATGTTTTCAGCTGTGACAACAGGACAGTCGCAGAAAATGTCTTCTCTCCATTTTGCATCTTCTTGAACTTTTTCAATTTAAAACAGCGTGTCTTAGTGTGACCAGTCTTCTTGCAGTAATCACAGAAATATCCTTTACTCTTAGAAATATAAGCAGAACCAGCATCACTGTTAGAATTTGCATTTTTGCGTGAAAACTCCTGCAACAATCTAGTGCGCACCAACTCACTCGATACTTGAGCAGTAACCGAAGCCGTAGACAGGTTAGAAACAAGGGGATCATACTCGGCCGGCAGTCCACTCAACAGTATTTCAGCAATTTCAGCGTCTTCAATGGTTTTCCCAATATCATGCAATTGCTGAACAATAGTGGTGATCGCTTCGATGTAGGTATTCATGCAGTCATATTCAGTAAAAGTAATGCTATGCAATTTTCTCAAAAGTAGTACACGCCTGTAAAGACCTTTGTCTTCGAAGACCTCAGATAACTTAGTCCAAGCTTCTTTAGCTGTAGCAGCGTTCCTCACATATTGGTACAGCGCGGGTTTGACAGAAAGACAGATGCGCGCCAAAGCACGTTGTACAAGCACAGCATCATTTTCAGTGCCCTCAACCGCCTTCCATAGACCTTCTAATATTAGTACATTCTTTATAGAAAATTTCCATGAGTGATAATTGGCAGCTCCTTCGAGCTTTTCAATGCCGTTTAGGTTATGTTGTAACACGCGGTCAGTGCCATTGATGCCATTCGCCATGATTCAAGCGCGCTCACACACAAAGCTCTCATAAAAACTCTGATCGTGTTTTACTCACAATTTCAGTGGTATTCTGGTCAGCCAGCCTGGGCCCCATAACCTTTTGATGTGGAGAGGCACGTGGATCAGCAGTGGTGGAGAACAGGGCTTGCAGCGATATGAAAACACGGCGTAGTTATTACAGTCTTTTATTTCACAGAATAAATACAGTAATAACTTGGTCAAACGTAACACAATAACACGAGTACAAATCTCACAGGAAATTATATCTAAATTATTTAATAAAACAATATAGCAATCAAGCATGGTGACATTGTAGGAGTCGAAGAGGGAAGAACAAAGACAAATCAGTCCGAATACGGATCTTCGTCATAGACAAGAAATAGTGTTGTCATTATGGAAATAATGTTTAAGGCACATTTACAATATTAACCACTTTAATAGATTAATTTGTAAAATTGATCTTTTTTGTGTGAAAACTAGATTGGCGCTTAAAGCATTAGTGAAATTATGAATTGGCAACAATGATTTCGATAAAACGGTTTCTAGGTAAACGCACACTTATCCAAGAAGAACGTTTCGAACGAACCGAATGAAAAAAATCTTTAGATAAAACCTAGACAACCTTGCACACATCACCATGTCGAATCGTCACGTTCACCTTTTTAGAGATTTCTTAAAATACATTTCGTTCGGCTCGTTCGATGCGCTCGCATGGGACAAGCGTGCGTTCACCATAAGCGGCCTGTACACGTTGGCCCAACCACTGGCCAGTATACATTGACACTTTTAAACGAACAAATTTGAAAAGGTTCTTTCAAAAGTGTCAATATACGAGGGGTCTAAATGCAAATCCGCCACTGTCCCAAAAAATGATCATGTAACTTTTTTTATTCTGACAACACTTTTAACCGTCGTTTATGGTTCAGTTCCATCGGTAAGTGGTAAATCCGCCTCTATCCCATACAAAATCACGTTCAAAACTATTAGTGAGATGCAAAAACTACAATATCCATCACTTGAAGTACAGAACCGCCATTATCCCGTCTCAACCAATCACAGCATAGGGGATGGAGGAAGGAGGACAATATGACTAGTCTATATAATTTGTGACAATATGGCTGCTGACTGTGTTTTGAAATGTGAGTCGTGTGCGATTTTAATTAAAATTGTTGTGTTTCTATCATTAAAATGGAAAGAAATATTGCTCTTGTTACTGGAAATAATGCAAGGAAGAGAGTCCGCAAAGAAAACCAATGGAAACGTAACAAGCAGAAAGAGAACCGGTAAGTTTTAAAAGCCCTATGTTTAGATGTAAAAGTGAATGGTTTATGCAACAAAAAGCCCAGTTTTATATCCGTTTAAAACGAAATACTGAAATTCATAAATTGATTTCTAATAAAAAAAAATTTTCATAACATAACGTAGGCACCTAAAACTACAAACGTGTTTATAATACGACGGCCCTATCGAATAAGCGTGCAAGTAAAAATAATGAACTTTACAGTAGAAAGAAAAACGTTTAAAATGATGTAAATATCTACAAGCAGTTATTATTTTAGTACACATTATGTAGTATATTAATAATTATTCGTGGGACCGTAGAATACTCGTAATTCATTATTATGATTTTTGACAAAGGGTAGCCTTAGTACACACGGCGTCACCCTAACCTACCCAAAACTGTCAAACTTCTTCAATCAATTAGTTTTAGGAATAAACGGGATATTTACCATGTTTACCAAAACACACAAAACATGGTAAATATCCCGTTTATTCCTAAAACTAATAGTAGTGACCATGAAAGTTTAAAATGTTCTTCAATCAATAAATATTATCGTTTTGTAATAAGGATCAATATCAATTGGATAAATTTGGCAGTTAATAAGGGTTGTTGAGCTGTCGCCGGCTGTACATCTCTCTCCAAGGTAATGTAAGATAACCTTTCTCCATGCTGAAATTCTTTTAGCGGTTTAGACACAGTACAACATACGTTTTCCTCTTTATAATGTTGGTATGGATAAATTCACAATTTTGTGTTTGTTTCAGGTATGCACCTAAAACATTACCAGATCTTAGAAAATTAGGAAAATGTAATCATAAAAAGAAAAACTTAAAATGTAATGAGTTAACCCCGCAAGATGTCAGAAGATTTCATGCAGCTTTTTATGCAAAAAAGGAAAAAAGGCATCAAGATAATTTTATTTTAAAATATTTAAAAACTAAGGTTCCAGTTCGACGCAGGCGTAAAGTTGTTCAACGAAAAAACTCCGAAACATTTACTGCAATGTACGTTAAAACATTTACTAAGCCTTATAGATTGCTACGGGTTTGTCAAGCAATATTTTTGATGATACTAAACATTGGTGTACATAGGCTAAGAAGAATTTCAAAAACTTTTTTGACCACTGGACAACTACCAGAAGATCGACGTGGTGGGGATAGAGCATCAATGAAAAACAATTCTAAAAAGCGGAGTGTGATGGATTTTATAGAAACTTTCAAATGCATCGAATCCCACTACTGTCGTTCCGCTACTTCTGAAAGAAAATATGTGACATCGGACCTTAACATAAAAAAAATGTGGCGAATGTACCAGGATCAACAAAATGATACTACACTGAAAGTTAAGGAATGTTATTTTCGCAATATCTTTAACAAACAGTACAATATTGGATTTAACACTCCGCGTGTCGATGTATGTAGCAAATGTACAGAGCTGACGGAGAAAATAAAAAAAAAGCAAAAAATCTAAATTACCAGAATTCAACAGTCAGCCTTATGACAGAACTTCGGATACACAGGTTAAAGGCAAAATGTTTTTATGAGTATTTACGCGAGCAAAAAGAATTTATGCTGACACTGTCATTCGACTGTCAAAAAAACCAAGTTCTCCCTAAAATCCCAGATCAAATAGCCTACTATAGTAGACAACTGTATATAAATAATTTTACGGTGGTAGTTGGTTCCAGTACTAACAATATTTCCAAAGAAAATGTATTTTGTTACACTTGGACAGAAGACACTCATGCTAAATCAGCAAACGAGATAGCATCTGCAGTTTTTCATCAACTGACAACTCAGGTGGATTTAACAAACATAAAGCATATTAGATTAATGGCTGATGGTTGCGGCTCCCAAAATAAAAATTCCATCCTTATCTCAATGTGTGGCTATTGGCTAACTATGTGTGCCCCTCAAACAATAAAAACTGTTGAATTAATATTTCCAGTTCCAGGGCATTCGTTTATGCCTGCTGACAGAGTGTTTGGGCACATTGAAAAACAAATTAAGAAGAAAGAAGTGATAGTGCAACCTTCGGAATATTTAGATATTTATAAAGAATATGGAAACGTGATAAAATTAGGTTATGACAGCCCCGTTAAGGACTGGAAAACTTACGCAAAAAACTCTACGAAGCCAACAAGTCAATATCATTTCAAATTTTGTGATTGTAAGAGATACTATCTAAAGAGAGTTAAGAATAACCCTGAGCGCTTTATGATTCAAGGTGAAGTTAATTACAAAGTTGATACAGGCGTAGCAAAAAGTATTATCAAACCTGGTGTCACCTCTATGAACGACTTTGGAATCGGAGACATTCCACCAAACAGGGTTGAAATTAGTAAGCTCAAACTCGAAGACGTCGGGAAATTACTAACCAAGCATTATGGGGAGGATTGGCGTACAGATCATGGCGATGACTTACTATCTTATTACAAAAATGTTATAGAAAAGAATTATGACAATCATACAGTTCCCGAAAATGAACCGTGTGAATATCTCGAAGAGTTAGGGATTTCAATTTAATTTTAAGTAAATATGTATTTTCAGCAATTAGTCCTTAATAAAGAAGTTCATTAACATTAAAAAATTGTTTTATTTTTATTTATTTCGTCATCCATGTAGCGAAATGTCTATTTAATAAAAATAAAACAGAACCCTACTAAAAACCTACTGATGAATAAAATTTTTTTTTTTTGTCCCCGTTGCGTTAATGTGGATGATGGATTGTTCGTGGTGCATTCTCGAATAATACTACTGTCTGGACAATATCGTTCAAAACCGCCTCTATCTATATGTAAAAAATTCAAAACCGCCTCTATTCATAGATAAGATGCATAACCGCCTCTATCCATTTTTTATCAGTTATTTTCAGTGTTTCTGGCTTCTAAAACGATACAGTTTTAAAAATGAGTTGGAAAACCATACATTACACATACAATAAAAACAAAACATATGTTGCACTATGGTTGGGTTGCCCCAAACATGTTTTTGGTCTCTGTTGAAAAAATTTAAAAAGTGGATAGTGGCAGGTTTGCATCTAGACCCCTATTACGATGTATTGGCCAATGATTGGGCCAACGTGTACAGGCCGCTATAATAAGTAATGTATGTACCATGGGTAACAGCGTCGCGTAACCACTTCTAAGTTTAAAATGGCTTGCACGCCGCGCCGTCACCACATACGTTTAGTTCGTGCAGGGGCGATACGCGCGCACACGATTTTTGTTGCTAAGTGGTTAAACAACGCTGTTGCCCATAGTACCTACTCTATGAGCATGTCTGTGCTGTGAGCTGTAGTTAAAACACTTGCACTTTTATATAAATTATGCAATTTAAGTGGATTCGATTCAAGTTTCTAGACCATAAAAGGTCACATTGTACTTTAATAATATGTTTATTTAAAGTACTAGCTGACCCAGCGCGACTTCGTTCCCGTGGCCCTACCCCCTACTCCACCCTACCCACCCGTACTCTACCCCATACCCTACCCCTACCCTACCTCTACCCTACCACTACCCTACCCCAACCCTACCACTACCCTACCCCTACCCCACCCCTACCCTACCCCTACCCTACCCCTACCCTACCCCTACCCCTACCCTACCCCTACCCTACCCCTACCCCACCCCTACCCTACCCCTACCCTACCCTACCCTACCCTACCCCTACCCTACTTCTACTCTACCCCTACTTACCCCTCCTTCCCCTATTTTCTCGCCGCTAAAACCATCCTTGGACTTCCACGAACATTTCAAGACCAAAATTAGCCAAATCGGTCCAGCCGTTCACGCGTGATGTCGTGACCAAGGGAAATAGGGATTCATTTTTATATATATAGATAAGTAGGTACCTATATAATAGGTCTTTACATATGAAATTGCCGTTTTTTTCTTTTGTACATATAACTTAACAACTTTTATAATATTAGAAATATATAATTTCTTTAATATTGCGTTACATTAGGACCGTATCGAGCAACTTTTGATAATTTAATAACCACGATATTTGATTATTTACATAGAAAAATCTTATTCCGAAAGTTACGACTATTTTTGTTTCCAGAATTTCGTACTTTATTAGTTGTAACTTAGTGAAAAAAAATTTTTTTCTCTTAACGAATGTGTCATTTAGTAGTTAAAATGTCCATAAATACGTGTGTAAAATTTTGTAAATTTACATAATATTAGTCATTAAATAATAACAAAAACGTTAGTATGGAAAAAAAATAATTACAGAAATTTCCATACAAAACGGCAATTTCATAGGTAAAGACCTATTAGTAAGTTTAACATTTTATAATAATAACTTTAGTCTTAATCCACATAAGTTGCAAACCTACTATAATCGATTAATTACTAAGAACCTTAATCGATTAATCGCGAGAATCGATCACAGACTCGTATGGTTACATGCCTAATCACGTCACTTTGGCATGTGTCAAAACGGGCATCTTAATTTGTGACGACTGTAGTCTACCTATTAGGCGCCCATTAGACGGTAGGTTTTGCTGTCAGTTTGATATCAGTCACGACACGATTCTTTTAGTCAATCAAAATGAACCATTCATAACGCTGCCCGTAGTTCCTCTATACCGATTAGTTAGATAGTCATGACGTCATGAGTGATGGAATTGACTGATGGTTTCATGACCGTCTAATGTACGCCTTACTACGACTATTTTCTTTGCTATTTTCTATTAGGTACTTTTTCGTTTACTTCTTTAGAAAAAGTTAGGTTGCTATAGTGGGGTAGCGCCATCTAGTACAAATGGTAGAAGTAACGATGAAACGTCAAAAAACTCTCTCATTAGTTTAATTATTAGTTCTAAACACTTTTTTTGTCGACTGTATCTGGTACAAATTACTTTTATTGCGATGAAATCAGCTGTTATATTATAACTTAATTGAAAATCGGGGGCTTCCACCACGGGGGCGTCACACACCGGGGGCGTAACCCACGAACCCGAAATTACAGAGGAATATCAAAATACTACATCGCTGGAGTACAATCCTAACATCACAAGCAAGAACGTTGTTGTTATAACCCATTTTTGAAAAATAAGCACAAAAATATATTATTTAGAAAATATTGAAAATAAAGTACCTAGGTACTTATTATAAAAAATCGACCCGTCTCAAAACTAGCTCCAATGGGACTCAAACCCACGACCTTTCTCTGTCTGGGTGAATGGTCTAACCACTGAGCTACTTAGTCGTTAGTAGATGCGTCGAATTCAACTATTACTACTTGCACGCTGTTAGTCAGCATTTATTTCATCAATGTGAAGATACTGAAGATTTATGTATTTCTTTTAAGATTTAGATTTTTCTTTCAAGTGTTGAGGGCTTTTCTCCATTTAAAAAAAAGTCAGTCTGTGCCATATAAAGTTTTCTGCTCGTCAGATAAGTCTGCGCGCGGTAAAAATCGAATACTAATCTTTTCTATAACATTAGAACAAAAAAATGCACTGTTACTAGCGCCAAAAACGCGCCAGGCACGTGCAGAGTTATCTGACACACACTTAGTTCGTGAGCCTTCATCTAGTACTATTGTTGATCGAAGGTTGAGGGTAGTAAACTGGACCCAATCGAGTTAGGTACCTACCGCGGGTAGTCCCACAAACATATTTGACCCGGTGACGCCACGTTGTAGCCACTTACAATATAACCGAATAGTCATATATTGTCATAGGCTTTCTTATTTCTTTGTACCTATATAGGTACAGTCAGGTACAGTCATACAAGTTTGTGGCGAAATTATAATAATGTGGTCTTGTCTTTATAATTTCTACTCTCTTGTATGCACCAAACCGACATTGTTAGTGTCACCAAAGAGTACTACTGTCACTTCTGGCCCAAGAAACCAGCTTCATTATAAATAAAAATTTTATTCATTCATTAAAAAAATTACAAAAGTCAAATTTCTCAAAAATATTATTTAATTTTTTCAATAGTATGGATTATAGCAGTCAAGCCCTTAATAGTGAAATTCGTAAAATTGAAGATATTATAGAGATACAAAGAGCGAAAGGTAACTTCAATAATGTTCGGCAAGTCGCTTTTACCTTGCCTTCGGAAACTGATAGCACAGCATCGACAAATTTAACGAAGAGCTTGGAGTCTGGTTTGTCTAAAGAGAAGTGTACAGTTGTTGTTAAAAAGGCGAAAAAGATAAGATCGAAGCGTTCAAAAAGTCCTCTGCACGATGTAGTCTCGTGGCCGAGCGATTCCGACATCACGGTGTTGAGAATGAAGCTGGGTTTGTCTAACAAGGAGCAAAAGGACAAGTTAGGCAACGTGGTCGTCCCAGGGGACGGCTTGCACCAGCCTGACAGCTCCTCAATGATCAATCTGGCCACACTCATTCTCCAATCACAGTCTCCTTCTAAGCACAGCATGAATGTGGAGGAATATCTGCTTCCGCTGACATCTTGGGAACATTGCAAAAGCCAAGATAAAAATTTATCCGACGATGACAGAGGAAAACCGTTTGAGACTCGTTCAGTTGTGATCGATGAAGAAGCTAAAGAGGAACCGTTGAGCGGTCAGGATGACAATGAGACTTGTTTGGGTTCGCTCGATAGTGACTACTCAAAAAATACGAAAAAATCAAAAATGGCCAAGTTCTTACGATTGTATTTCTGCCCTTGCTGCACTTGCTTGTACAGGTTGGAAAAAATGCAAGAGGAACCTTCCGCGTGTTTCACGAAACATAAAGAGGCTTTGAATGTATTTTAAATCATGTTGCGGTGTTTTTGTGGACTCTGGAAAAGTGGAAGTGTTTGTGTTTAATAAATCCCTCACGTATTCTAGTCTAGCAATTTTATTGTCGAAATTGAGTAAACCACGATAACAATTAATAAAAACTATCTCATATTTTTTTCTTTTACTAGCCCACCTACGTGGACTACACGACGTTATCCTGCGGAAATGTGGTATTTTCCGGGATAGAAAGTCACTTTCCAGCTCCTAAACCATCCCTATTGGTACCAAAAATCACGTTGATCCGATGCTCCGTTTTTACGTGAAAGACGCATAAACACACAAACACTATACCTAATATTAGTACCTAACCTACCTAAAGTATGATTTTTTTTCCCAGCAGCAGCGCCGCCGGCCGGCAGCCGCCTGTATTAGTTTATTGCTATTATAGGATAATATTCCTTAAGTTTTAAGTGACAATCCGTAATTCGAGAATGTAACTTTGGAATTATTAAAAAAAACACTTTTTATATATTTTATGGGTTTGCTCTTGGCTTCACACTGAACCTTAGGTTTGAGAAGAAGCCGAAGGTGTAGCGAGCTTACCCAGAAGCAGCATAATCACTAGCTTTAAAAACTATAGGGTTGTATAGTCATTCAAGAAAACAGACGCAGGCAGGGTATTCCATTCGTTGGCGGTGCGCATCACAAAGGAAGAAGAAAAGTGCTTGCTGGTATTCGCAGGATGTTAACCAAGTAAGGATGATAGCCCGCCGTCTAGATTGTCGGTGGTAGAATGCGGGGATGGTGGAATGAGCTCATGCAGCTCAAAAGCACACTATCCAAAGTACAGCCTGTTAAAATAGCGACAAGCAAGCCACTTTACGTCGATGGGTTAGACTGTGGAGCTTGGTTTTTACCAGGTCTTCGTCTCTAATTAGTTTTCTGGCTCTACATTGCGTTCCACTGAGTCAAGTGCAGCCAACTGGTATTTAGCTGAACCATCCCAGAGGTGAGAGCAATTAATACCCCATGCATGACCGCATACCGCTTTGTAAAGAGTCAAAAGCTGCCCCGGGGCGCGGTGAAGTATCGCTTAACCTTATTCAGGATTCCCAGCTTTTTGAGCGCAGTTTGAGCTTTACACTCAATGTTGTCGCCGAAGTTAAGGTCCCATGTTAATTTCATGCCAAGAATATCTATGTTGTCGGTACTAATAGGTACAGTAACCGCCTCTGTGGTCTAGTAGTTCACACCACCGATTTCAGACCAAGAGGTCCCGGGTTCGATTCCCAGTGGGTTGTATTCGGTTTGGTTGGTGGTAGGACTTGTGCTTAGTTCGCCTGGCTAGCTACCACCATCTTATCTAAGTCTGTCGCCATAACAATGATGTTTTCAGCATTATTGTGTTCCGACAGTTAGAGATAAGATATCCAGTTCCTCAGTGATCGTGGATTCCGGGAGTAGTGCGCTTCCACCTTAAGGCTTATCACCACTTAACATCACGTTACAGTACAGATCGCAGTAGTAAGGAAGGCCCAGTTGTCCTAGAATGCGGTATCTACTTGTTCGGTGTCCCAACGGTAAAGTTCCAAAGCTGCCTAGCTAATGTGAATTTCTTATTTCTTTGTAGACGGTAATTTTTTTATCACCCCGGATAATTTTAGGGATTATTCTACTCATGAAAACTAACAACTTTTATTATGGGACCAAAACAGAAATCGCGAAAAAATCAGCTGTTCGATACATTTTGATTAAATATTTTTGCACTTTTGTATGGAATGGAAAGGGGTTCGAAGATTTTGGCTAAGAGCCTAATAGTCAAGACGGTTACCTAATGAAACGCATAACATTTTTCGCCATAAACATGAAACGCATCGTGTTGAAAGGCATAATCATCGAAATGCATAATTCTTAAAGGCATCATTTCATAACGCATACTTTTTTGCCCGAATTTTGAAAGGCATAATCATCGAAAGGCATTATTTCAATAAGCATAATTCTCTAAAAGCATAACTTTTAAATGTCATAGTACTTAAAAGGCATAATATTCAAAATGCATAATTAAATTTAACGGGGTATTATCACAGCGTAAGAACTAATAGTGGGACAACGTCTTTGAAGCCTCGCGCAATGCCGCTTTTCGTGATTGCCGCAGGGTTTTCACATTTTTTATTTATTTTTACGTAGTCTGTTCCTTATTTTAATAATATTATACATTATGCGGAATTATGGATATTTCTTTGTTTGTTACTCAATTACGCTCTAACATCTAGACAGATTTGGATAAAATTTGGTACACAGATAGATCATACCCTGGAGTAAAAAAGAGCAGTTTTCATCACTTTTAAAGGTTTCCTATGGATGACATTCCTGAAGTCTACGCAGACCATATTCGTAATTAGCACCCCAGAAAACCATGAAGTCGATACCCGTATTATCATATTTAAAATGTCGAGTCCACCATCTTGGATCTTAAAATAGATGTTATATTCGTAATCGGCACCCCCGAAAACCATGAATCCAACACCCATATTGACTTTATTTAAAATGTCAAATCCGCCATCTTGTCATAGTCATAGTCATAGCACAGTTTAAGCAATCTTTCTATACAGTTGGACGACGCCCTTGAAGTGGGGCGTTGCCGACGCCTGTATAGGTATTTACGAAAGTACGTAAGGGTTGTCACTTTAAAATGTGACGGTGGACCTTTTACGACCCCGGGTGGGTACATTGGTATTGCGATATTAAATTAATAAAATAATTTAATAATGCAAATGCAATGTCAAAATTATTATTAAATTCAAGATGGCGGCTGACTTTTTTGTTTGTAGGCTGATTTCAATAAAACTCAGTTTGTGGTTCTATTTTGACTAGAAAACAGCAACACAATGTTAAAAGTATTAAAAAATCCAAGATGGCGGCCAACTTTTTTGATTGCAGGCTGATTTCGAGGAAACTTGGTTTCTTGTACTATTTTGACAAGAAAACAGCAACGCAATGTTAAAAATATAAAAATTCAAGATGGCGGCCAAATTTTTTGTTTGCTGGCCGATTTCGATGAAACTCAGTTTCTGGTACTATTTTAACAAGAAAATAGCAACGAAATGTTAAACATTAAAAATTCAAGATGGCGGCCAAATTTTTTGTTTGCTGGCCGATTTCGATGAAATTTAGTTTCTGGTACTATTTTGACAAGAAAACAGCAACGAAATGTTAAACATATTAAAAATCCAAGATGACAGCCGATTTTTTTGTTTGTAGGCCGATTTTGATAAAACTCGGTTTTTTGTACTAATTTGACAAGAAAACCGTTGAAAAATGGAAAATGAAGTATTTAGAAAAAATCGACCCGTCTCACAACTAGCGCCGCCTTGGTTTTTTTATTTTTGACACTGCGTTGTTGTTTTCTTGTCAAAATTGTACTAAAAACCAAGTTTCATCAAAATTGGCTCACAAACAAAAAAGTTGGCCGCCATCTTGGATTTTTAATATTTTTAACATTGCGTTGCGGTTTTCTTGTCAAAATAGTACTAGAAACTGAGTTTCATCGAAATCAGCCTGCAAACAAAAAAGTAGGCCGCCATCTTGGATTTTTTTATACTTTTAACATTGCGTTGTTGTTTTCTTGTCAAAATAGTAACAGAAACTGAATTTAATCGAAATCGGCCAGCAAACAAAAAATTTGTCCGCCATCTTGGATTTTTATATTTTTAACATTGCGTTGCTGTTTTCTGGTCAAAATAGAACCACAAACTGAGTTTCATTGAAATCTGCCTGCAAACAAAAAAAGTCGGCCGCCATCTTGGATTTTTAATATATTTAACATTTCGTTGCTGTTTTCTTGTTAAAATAGTACCAGAAACTGAATTTCATCGAAATCGGTCAGCAAACAAAAAATTTGGCCGCCATCTTGAATTTTTATATCTTTAACAGTGCGTTGCTGTTTTCTTGTCAAAATAGTACCAGAAACTGAGTTTCATCAAAATCTGCCTGTAAACAAAAAAGTTGGCCGCCATCTTGGATTTTTTATACTTTTAACATTGTGTTGTTGTTTTTTTGTCAAAATAGTACCAGAAACTAAGTTTCATCAAAATCAACTTACAAAAAAAAAGTTGACCGCCATCTTGTTTTTTTTTTATTTTTGACATTGTGTTGTTGTTTTCTTGTCAAAATTGTAGCAAAAACCAAGTTTCATCAAAGTCGGTCCGCAAACAAAAAAGTTGGCCGCCATCTTGGATTTTGGAAATTGCCTTTTTTTAATAAGCGAGATGAAGATTGGCACGCACTCACTCACACTACATGTCGTATGCACCATAATATTAATTTAAAAATAAATTATAACGATAAAGACGTGATAGCCCTGGAAGACTTGTCCCGAGTTACTATGAACGGCGTTGTATGTAACTCGGGACAACCACTCCCCCGTCTCACCCCGCAAGCCCCGCACGATTGACCTGTCTAGACGTCTCCGTCGGCCTACTGTATGAAAAGTTGCTTATTCTGTGGTCATAGTCATAAATTTTTTATTCATATAGATTAAATAAAATTAATGCTTATGAATCGTCCAAAATTTTTTTACCTACCACCTGTTATGGATCTCGAAATAGATGTTATATTCGTTATCGGCATCCCCGAAAACCATTTATTCGATACCTATATTGTATTTTTTGAAATGTCGAGTCCGCCATCTTGGATCTCGAAATAGATGTTATATTCGTAATTGGCACCCCCGAAAACCATTTATTCGATACCCATATTGATTTTTTTGAAATGTCGAGTCCGCCATCTTGGATCTCTAAATAGATTTACGATTTCAATTAATTGATGCTGGCCTCCTCCTCGATGCTGGACTACGCTGGTTGTAGTTTTTAGGAAAAGACTTTGTAAACAAAATGGTTATACTTACTAAGTATATAAATTTTTACAAAAAGGCAACAATAGTTACTGGATTTATATTTAAAAATCAAAGTGTAAAAGTTTACTAAAAAAACGTTTACTTGCATAATTATTATTATATTCAAAATAAAAATCATCAAAATAGTAGTTTATGTGACTGTCGCATAAGGAGGGGTATTAAAACACGAGTAGGAGTTTAAAAAACGAGCCTTGGCGAGTTTTTTAATAGTATTCCACGAGTGTTTTAATACCGAGTTATGTGCAGTCTCATACACTACTTTATCTACACTCATTACATTTATTATATATTTCAAAAATAAAGCAAATCAATATTAATTATAAAATGTGAATTGGTGCCAAACCCCACTCATAGGAGTCTATACGGTCTATTCCTTCTAGATTCAAAATTCTAATTTTAAAAACTTTTCTGATTGTTGCCGGCTAAAGAAGAGCTTGAAAAAGTTGGAAGTCAGGGCCGGTAAATCCTACGGTTGCCATGGAGACTGTAAATTTAAGAAATATAACTGTTTTATAATGATTGACAGCTGTATCCGGGTGTTGCATAATGGTCATTATAAAACACCCGGATACAGCACTCATGTCTGAACGTATACCTACTGATACACTTTATGCCATAGTCAACTTAAAAAAATAAAACTGCTGTATCCGGGTGTTGCATAATGACCATTATGAAACACCCGGATACAGCTGTCACTCATTATAAAACACTTCTATTTCTTAATTTTACAGTCTCCATGGCAACCGTAGGATTTACCGGCCCTGACTTCCAACTCTTTCAAGCCCTTCTTTAGCCGGCAACAATCAGAAACTTTTTTAAAATTAGAATTTTGAATTTAGAAGGAATAGACCGTATAGACTCATAAGAGTGGGGTTTGGCACCAATTCACATTTAATAATTAATATTGATTTGCTTTATTTTTAAAATATATAATAAATAAGAGTGTAGATAAAGTAGTGTATGAGACTGCACATTACTCGGTATTAAAACAACAAAACAAAACGGAATACTATTAAAAAACTCGCCAAGGCTCGTTTTTTAAACTCCCACTCGTGTTTTAATACCCCTCCTTATGCGACAGTCACATAAACTACTATTATGCATCTTGATGTCATGTAAAATGTGATAATAAAACGCGTCACTACTGACCGGTGTGTCCCCAGCGAGTGTATGGCAGCTGGGGACGCTACCGCCTCTCTCTCGCCCCTCTCTCGCCCCGCGAACCCCGCACGATTGCTCTGTCTAGACGCGTCCGTTGGCCGACTGTAGGGAAGGGAAATATATAGACTGTGGTATTATCTTGTATTTATTTATTTTGAAGCTAGCGTCTGTGAAAAAGAAGAAATATTTTCTGCCGCTTCGCCGGCCGCTGCCGCGGCACGCTCGCTTCGCTCGCTCGGCTCGCGCGGCGTTTTGGTCACTGTTCTAACCTAACCTAACCTAAAACGACTGATAGGATTTCTTGGGCGGCGGGGGGCTTCGCCCCCCGAGCCCCCTTGGTGAGGGGCTGCGCCCCCCCGTCCCCCTGCTCCTCTGTTTTCTTTCATTTGAACTAAATTCAGAACTTATAAATAAAGTAAAAAATATTTTTTATATTATTATTAATTTTTTATTTTATTTAATTTTATTATTTTTATAAACAGTACCCCTAGTGTAAGTTTTTATGTCAAGCAAACGCAAACTATTTCGAATGCGTATTAATGTCAATTTGTATGAAAACTATATAAGCGCGCTACTCGCCGCTAGAGGCGCTAATACAGTTTTCATACAAATTGACATAAATACGGAATCGAAATAGTTTGCGTTTTTTGACATAAAAACTTACACTACGGGCACTGATCTCAAAAAAAGTTTTTTTTAACCATTGGGTGTCTCTAAAATACCTTCGGGGTTATTTAATAGGTATCAAAAATTCGTCAGATTTTGGCTACGACGCACTGTTTTCGAGATGTTGACATTTTTATAAAATAATGTTTTTAAAAAATAATTATGCTTTATAAAGTTATGCGTTTTAAAGTATGCTTTACGAAATTATTACAACCGAAAATATGAATTTCGAAGATTGTGCTTTTTAATATTATGCCTTTCAACTATTATGCATTATTATCATTATGCGTTATGAAATATATGCCAAGGAATAAAATGCTTTTCAATATTATGCCTTATGATGTATGCCAAGTGAAATTATGACAATCAACTGTATGCGTTTCAATGTGTCACCAGTCAAGACACATCATAGTCAAGACTGTCTTGTCTTTAGACAGTCTTGACTATGATGTGCGCTGACTCTTAGTTTGTCCTTGTCTTTAGCCTGTCTTGAGACAGTCTTGAATATGATGTGCGCTGACTCTTAGTCTGTCCTTGTCTTTAGTCTGTCTTTAGACAGTCTTGACTATGATGTGCGCTGAATCTTGTGCCCCCGCGCCGCCGCTATTTAGTTTTTTTTTTACAAAATTTATCTATGTAGATTTTATAGTGCGCCGCTAGTTTGAAAAAAAAAATCAAAATGGCGGCGGGGCCACTAAGCCAGGCTTCGAACAAAAATCTTCGAACCCCTTATCCGGGGTAATAAAAAAATTACCGTGTAAGTATAATATCAAGAAAATCCGAAGTAAGTGGCAGAAACTATGCATAATATGCGCAATATTATGTTACAGTACCTTTTTCTAATACCCGAGGATGAGACACCATTTGATCTGCAAGTCACCCCTCAAGTATCCTTACCTCACCAACATTTTGTGGCATGTCATTGGCGAAATTACATGTGTTCAGCTTACGAAATAAACTGGAAACAATAAAAAAATAATGCACATTAATTTAATGCTGACATGCTCAGCTCAGTGGTTAAAGCAGTCGCCCGGATAGCGAAAGGTCGTGTGTTCGAGTCCCATCGGAGCTGGTTGTGAGACGGGTCGATTTTTCTAAATACCTACTTCATTTTCAATTTTTCAATAATAAAAATTGCATTGTGAATGCAAAAAAGTAAAATTATAAATAGTATGAAAGCTGTACTCCTTTTTACCCGACTGCGACAGAAGGAGGGTTATGTTTTTTATTTGGCTGCCTATGAATAAAAACTGATAAGTAGGTACCTGATTTTGAACCTGATGTCGAACACATGTAACATGTTCTAGTGTCTCGAAATGTATGGACAATTGCATAATGAAAAGTCGATTAACTAATAACTTTAAGTAGTTAATTCATAACTTTTTGTAGGGGACTTTAACATTTACGCCGCGCGTGTCAAAACTTTACGCAATGAAGGAAAAAGTCCATGAATGAGATAAGAAGGCTTTTATACAGCATAATAACGTCCGTCACATAAGAATCCATTAATCCGGTTTGCAGAACTTTCAGTTTCAACGACAAATCGATTCAGCCGAGGGCGCGGCGCGCTGTCTTAAGGCCGTCTTCCGAAACAAATCAGATTTGGTTGATAGCGAAATAAATTGTATTTTACCGAAATTCGTTCGTTTCGAAGCATTGCCAAACAGTTTAATTTCTTCGGTCCCCAGCCCCCAGTCCGGCGCGCGCGCCGCTGCAAGTTATAAAGCGAGGAGAAAGCACTGCGGCTGCGCAGTCGCGTATCGCTCCTCCGTTTTGCCGTGTTACGTTTGTTGGCGCGCTTTTTTACGCGCACAGTGTTACTATTTCGAAAGGACTTTTTACGTGAATAAACAATGGAAATGAGGTAAATATTAATGATAGCGTACAGTGTACATGAATAATTTTAAAAATGGTTTGTTCATTCTTAATTTAGAAAGTTCTTGAATTCGAAAGATGATTTTTCTTTAAATAAATGTAATTTCGATTATCGAAGTGAACGAGACAAGGCTTAGATTTAAAAGTAGGTACTTTGGATATCTAGTTAAATCACTATAAATCCATACGTTAAATTAGTCTTGATAATTGATTATGTTGTTCAATATCTATAGTGCTCCAAAACAAAAAGCTTTACCTATAGGTACATGTATAACAACGCCAATGAATTATTCTTCTATAAGAAATCATGCATCCACGAATGTTTCTCGTTAAGTTCCACGATGATCGATCCGCTACAAAGAACATAAAGTAAATGCTAAAGCATAACGCTACTTACACCGATCGTGCTCTGTGATTATAATGAGTTCTATGAGAAAGATTGGTAACTTCTCGGTAACAATGAGCTCGTATGTAGGCCTACGAATCATATTTACATAAACCTAGCTGTAGATAGTTATCGTGGAACAGAAAGTAAATTTATACAGAATGATTTTAATAAAAATCTGTTTATCTTAAGGCGATACTCGGAAAAATTATGCTAAAGCGAGATAGCAATGAGAAAACGACGCGCGCGGGAGCGAGACCGATTTTGCCGATTACGCAAAAAAAACACAAAATCACTTCGTATTCAAAAACTATAGCGATTTAAAAAAAATGCTTCTATACGATCCTAAATATTATTGATGACCACTAATTAAACCAATTTTCAATAGTATATGTATATCCCCATTTAAGAATAATCTTGATATTTCTTATTTTTTAACCGACTTCAAAAAAAGGAGGAGGTTATCAATTCGACTGTATATTTTTTTTTATTTTTTTTTTTATTTTTTATGTGTGTTACCTCAGAACTTTTTAGTTAATGAACCGATTTAGATAATTCTTTTTTTGTTTTAAAGGTGACGCTTCTCGTGTGGTCCCATTCAAATTTTATCAAGAACTGGCAAGAAGTTCAGGAGTTATCCTGAATAATGTGTATTTAGACTTTATTTGGGTATATGGACGATTTCATAGTTTCATCAAATTGGGGATCATTTTCAAAAATTGTTTTTTTCGAAAGTTGGTACATCTGACCTGATCTTACTTTCACCAAGTCAGGACCAGGGGATCAAATCCCTGGAAAATTGAGAGAAATTCTCAAATATAGGCAAGCCTTATGCGTTCCATTTATTTTTGAAGTTAGTCAAGTATTTGCATCTGGTAGTCATCATTTCATAGTGATGAGCTGGTGATGGAAGCTATAACTCCTTAACTAGGAGCTGGAGAATATTTATTTAAGTATTAATCGTACCTATGGGCCAATAGTTATATTCTTTCAGGTTATTAGGGTGAGCTGCTGATGAGAGGTGAAACTCCTCAAAAGTTAGGAGTTATATACCTATTATGATGTTTTATAAATACCATATGCACGAATGGACCTTCAGTTGTATTCCTTCAAGTTATCTAAGTAGCTAAAGATAGAAAGCTGAATTCCGTAACGGATAGGATATTTACAACAATTTATCATAATCACCGTGTAGTTTCTTAAGCTACTTCACTAAAAATCGAAAAATAAAACGTTTTTGAAAAAAAAATGTAACCGCCTTCAAAACGGATCTTCAAACAAAAATTTACAACGAAAAAAATAATAAGATTTTTTAATTCAAAGGACGATGATACGTGACTTTTTCTTATTTATCTTGGTACTTACTGAACTGTTTGAAGTCGGTGCCTAGCCAAAAAGAATAAGAACGAAATATACTGAGTGAAATAACTAACATATTTAAAAAAACCCGGTCCCAAGCGTGAGGTGTAGGACGTAATTACCTCAATACGTATAAGACGGCACCGACTTCAAACAGTTCAGTAAGTACCAAGATAAATAAGAAAAAGTCATGTATCATCGTCCTTTGAATTAAAAAATCTTATTATTTTTTTCGTTTTTTAGTGTTTGTAAATTTTTGTTTGAAGATCCGTTTTGAAGGCGGTTACATTTTTTTTTTCAAAAACGTTTTTAGAGGTAACTATTTTCGAAAATAAAAAGTGTCGAGCCAAAATCATAAAACCATGTTTCTGAAACTATACGATTCTAGATAAAGGTATGAAGAAATATATATCTTATTTCCAGATTTATAACAACTCTAACCGTCCTATAGTTTTATATCAAAGAGTCCATACTTTTTCCGAGTAGCGCCTTAAACTATCTGCTTCAAGCGGTTTTACCCGCGTGATACTAGTTTCCGTGAGATGATCGAGATAAAAATAGTCTATTTGACTCAGGAATAATGTAGCTTTCAACTACGTTCAGTAGTTACGGGGTCCTTATTATATCCTTATTATCTAATTATATCTTACAAATTTTACCTCTGATACGAAGGGTACACTGAAAGTTTTGCGTAATTCGTTATTAAAACAATTCACATGTAAAGTAATATATTTACTGCTTTTCGAAGTACTCTCCATTACATTTTAAACTTTTCATTCGGTCAAACCATTTTTGAAAACATGAGGACTCCAATGGTCCTGAGAGCTGAGGGCATGTTTTTCACGCGCTGGTTGAAAGCTATCACGGCCTCTTCCGGCCGAACCGACCGACCTTCACGAATTTCATAATGGAGAGAAACACAGCCCTAATCAAATTAATCGTACCAACCCCTTACAGTGCTCAAATGAGGTGCTTCCCTCCCAAAAGCATTTTGAAGACGAGCAGTGCCGTCTTGCGGAGACAGTGAACTTTTAAAGTCATAAAAAATCATCGCCCTAAAATATTTTCGCAACTTGTGATAAAAAAAAACAATTGACACGCAATTTCTCGTCAATTTTTTTTATCAATCATTGAGTTTCCTAAGTTTTAAATAATTTATCATTCGAAAATAAAACATTTATGAGCGGCCAGGAGCGCAGAACTTTCAGTGTGCCCTATGTAAATAGTAGGTAGTTAGTTAAGACATACGCTTCTCTTCTAGTAGTACAGTTTAATTCACAATCATTTGCCAAAAGTGCAAAAGACATTTGAATATGTTGGACGATTCATAAACGTTAATTTTATTTAAATAAAAAAAAATACTTTGACTTTGAATTATTGGAACATAAAACTTCAGTGTAGTTTTTATCTGATACAATATAATTTTGTAATTTTTAAAATTCTCATACAAAAGACATAAACGCGCTACAGAAAATAATACCAAAATTTTTGGGAATGGTTGCTTTAGTTTGCAACGTTACGATAACGAATTTTTAGTAAGTATCGCTATATAGTTTGTGGGTACAAAAGACATCAACGCGCGTTATATTGTTCAAACATAAGTGCAGTTTTGCTGTAATGAGAAACAATGAAAATAGCAATGAAGCACCAGTATTTAATCCGTAATTATTTAAAAAAGAATTAAAATAAAAGTTGACCAAGTTCAAAAGTTGAGCTTAAAAAACACGAGCCTAAAATATATCAACGGATTTGTACTCGAATCAGACAAAGGTATGTGGCCATTGACTTTTGGGTAATGCCGTGTAAGCAAATAAGAAAAACAAGGGCCAGTAAAAATAAAAGATCGACTCGTTTCGAGCCTGAGCCAGCAAGAGCTAAATAAATATCATACAGTTCCAAAAACTGTCCTGTCATCTGAATCCTGATAAATTGGGGATATCGTTTACGATAAAATGTAAATGAGTGCCATAAAATATATTTTGGTAAGAAGGCGTGTAATTTTTTTAGTTTAGTTTTAGTTACTTAGCAGTTCAAACTAAAATGAGGAATATTTAAAATCAGGAATTGATGATTATGTGAAAAGTACCTGTCAACTGAGAAGGAAAATAGTTACAGTACATTTTTGTTCAAACGATCAAAATCAAATAATACAATCTAAGCTCTTAGCATCTAATATTTCGATTTCAAATAAGTCATTTTATTTGGCATTTAGGCTATTAAACAAAATTATACTTTTTAACAAAAAGGACTTAATAATATTACAGTTGTTGCAGTAATATTTGACCTAAAAGTTAATTTATCTTACACTAGTTGCTATCCGCGGTTTCAACCGCGTGGTTTAGCGTTCCCGTGGGAATGTCGGGATCAAATATAGCCTATGTTACTCAGGAAGAATGTAGCTTTCTAATAGTGAAAGAATTTTTTAAATCGGTCCAGTAATTTTGAGTTTATTCGTTACAAACAAAAAAACAAAAATAACTAAAAATCTTTTCTCTTTACAATATTAATATGGATTTGCTCTTTATTAAGTAAAATTGATACCTAATGATTCATCATCATCATTTTAAGTTTTTCTCATATTTTTTTTCGATTCTGAAACTTCACGTGGGCTTAGGTCAAGGCAAGCAAAGATGTATTGTTTCCCACGCTCTGGCTTATCTGTGGGTTATCAGAGCTAGCAAACAATACTTATGATAATTAACTGATACGAAACTATTGGTAACTAATGTTCTTATGAATACAGTAATGAGCTTCAGATTGCACACTTTGGTGCTAAAGCTTTTGTCAATTTATGTTTAAAATATTAAAGATAAACGCTTAGTTTTTAAACCCAATTCTTGCGAACTTTTCACATCTGTACAGCCTAACCCATAGAGAAAAGTAATATACACGCCTAACCAATTTTGATAAATTTTGCCATAATGAAACTTTTGAAAAACACGTACAACTGTAATAAATTCCAGAATTATCAAGCACAACTAGAAAAAAACTCAAAAAATGTCTAAGACACGAATTAAGGCTGTATCATCCTCAGATCATATAATACTATAGGTATCATCATATAAAGAATTTCAAAAAGAAGGATTTATTTATGAACAAGATTCTTTAACGTAAGAAAGCATCGCAATGATCATTTGAAAAGGTGTGAGACGGTTGCGCAAACGGGCTCATAACAAGTTGACTTAAGCATACCCACGTGTGAGCCAGTGGGTCGTATTGTTTGACTTTTGTCTGAGCATTTTGCATATACATTATGTCTGCTAGTATGACCACAAGCAACATGCTACCATACAGCAATTTATTAATGTTAAAATCTTTTGTGTACGATGGCCATTGATCTCAAAAGATATGATTCAAAATGAATAGTTAAATGTGAAAATCTAAGTGAAAATCTATATAATTGGCATTATTAACGAAAGAAAAACATTTATAAGAACACATACAGTAATTTACTTATAAAGATTTGTATTATTAAATAAATAAAAATAAACCGTTAAGTACCTATCTGTTACTCACTTTAAAAGCAACGTTTTCTTTTCAAAACAATGCTTATAGTTTTGTATGCGTGAGTAACTATAGCAAAAAGTAATTAATCGTTTTACAGAGCCTTGCAAATAATGGAATGGTAATCGTTGGCATAAAGTAGTAATGATCACGGAACTATGTATAGGCTATTAGACAAAGGCGATTGTCAAAGTTACACAAATTGCGACCGAAAACTACCTAACATGCGTCGCGTGCGCAACCAGTGAGTCTGAAAACAAACGCAATAAAAATAATTAATACAAAATTGCCAAAAATTTAAATGGTTGTTATTTTAATGATCACTCAATCGGGCGGATAAACACGTACCTACTCGAATGTTGTTAATACCTACTTAATTTTATCTTTCGATTGATTGTACTCGTATGATGAATGTGAAGTCTAAATAAAATGATAGGCTTCTTTAGCCTACTATATACTACGATCACTACTTATAGGTAATATAAATGAAGAATGATGAATTCACATTAAATAAACACGATTTCTTTAGTCTATAGACTTAGTGAAGATATTCCTCACCTTGCCGAAAATCGGCACGCCACGATTTTGAATCAATCCCGGTCAAACAACAACGCTCACAAAACAATTGACAGATTGCCCAACTTGACCTACACAAATAATAAAAACTCGTTTGCGGACAAGTGCGAATCAAATTGACACTTGAAGATCAATTGAGTGGTTGCTCAATCATTGGTCTGATACATCTACATCGACTGTCAAGCAAGTATGGTGACACAGCCCCATGGCCCGAGGAAAGGGACTGGTTTAACTGGATACTGAATCACTGTGACACAGTTGGACAGAAACAGTGATAGTTCTTCGGATAACCTTGAGCATGATTATGTAATTAGTGTAATAATACTCCCATTTCGACAAGAAAAACAACAACTTATTCAATACGTGATCATAGAATAAATTCTTTGTGAGCAACAGAAAATATTCAATTAAATTAATCTAAGGCCTTTTGAAGAAAATAAAGTGTTACAAATAGTTGGCTCAACCCCCCATTGTTTGGGCATAAACCGCGAAATTAGTATGGTAACGAAACTGGAAAAGTATCGGAGACCATATGAAAACCTCCGAAGGTCTAATGAAGAATGGATGTCGCAAGTTTAATGAAAATGCGTTTAATGGTGCCTCGGTGTTCGTCGGCACCTTACAGGGCTCGGAGTGTAAAAGTCTGACCTTTAGGTGTTAGGTAACGAACGTGTCCATAGATTAATAGCAGCCGTTTAGTGCGATCTTAACGACCGCGTTTAGTGACCGTTCGGCAATTTAAATAGTAAGTCGACATTGCTTTAAAGGTAATAACTAGATGAGCTTTTAATAATAGTAACAACTAATCTGCAAATTTGCAGATTTGCAGATTTTTTCTCGATTAATTACGATGTTTAACTAAAATGGGCATTTAAATACATATTGACGATTTTTCTGTTGGCTTTGCCATAAAGCACGTCCCATTCTCGTTCTATGGATAATAATAAATCAATATTTATTCTTGGATGTTGTAAGTTTCAACTAAACAATGTTTTCTAAAACCTTAGCGGTTGCGATCGGCTATTTCAATCCAGTTATGGCATACCAACTACTTTCAGCAATACAAATTATGAAATTTTGAAAATTTGCATATGTAATTTCTTTTTACAACTTTGAATAAGTGCAGAACAGCACATGCATGGCAAATGCATTATGGGTGCGCCACTACTGAGGCGGGTGCAGCTGTTATGTGACAGACATCAACGCGCCACACTCTGGTCATACATGGATTTAATTATAATGAGGGGTGTCTAGACAGACAACTAGAAATTTAAATTCGCGATGTATATTATTCGAGTTCAGCCGGCCATTTTCAATCCTTCTATGTTGACGTTTTGTAAACCTAGAGTCATGCTGTCTGTAATTTACAGTGATGATTGCGGTTTTATCTAAAACATGATGCATCTTAGTTGCTTTCCTTATAAATTGTAGCAATTTGAGAGTTGCATCCGGTTGCTTATTGACAAACTGCCATTGGTTATATATTCCCAAGTCAACGAACTTGGATGGACTGCGAGTCATAAGATCTACACAAACTGATATTAAAACAATCGTTAAGTACTTAGCTTATCATTTTCCGGCACTTTCAAATGATTGTCTTGCGAATAATAAAATATTTTCTAAATCTGTTATTTGTTTCGAGCAAATGAAACAATTAGCACTTCCTTTACGGACTGGTATTCTATGAAAACAGAACGGAATATCCATGAGAATCTGACATCTTAATATACCTATAAAGCACTTTGCCAAGACTTAACTTCGCGTTAAGTTTATCTTATAATTTGATACAATTGTAACCTTGTTAAATTGTTTCGTATTTTCATATCGTAAAATATTCATAGCATCTAAGCGCAGACTGTCTTTCGACAAGTTCAACAAAATCTCAATGATGTTCTGGAAGTCTGCATTCATTTCTGACAAATCTAAGACCTAAATAAGTACCTACCTACCCAATAAGTTCGTGATGAAGGAAACTACCAATAAATGGAAGATAACTTGCAGTAGCCTTGTAACTATCTTTTCTTAAATTGTTTGCCTGTAATGTTACAATGTAATGCGTAACTTTTTAAGAGTTTAGGCATCGTTTAGGCTTTGCCAAAGGCAACCCTGCTATAATGTTCTTTAATACTGGGTCACACGTGTGGTGAATTAGAGGCTGGTGACGCGTGGTGATCGAGATAAATAGCCTCGATTAGGAGTTAACTAAGTATGTAAAGTATATGTAAAGTATCACTTAAGTTAATAAATGGTTTACTATTGAGTTATCTAATAACAAAAGTGCATAAGTACATACTTAACCAATCACTGCAATTTTATTTTTTTTAAATAATTTAAGACTACGAAGTCTAGTAAGTAGGTCGCCGCATCCAAAGTAACTTCTCGAAAGAGGTTTTCCTCATTACTGAAACGAGATACGTACTTATTATAAATCCACAAATGAACAAACAAACAGCTATGAAAATCCGACGCTATTATGATTACGAAACATAATTCAATAACCGCAAGTTATGCAGTTGAAGATTATTGTACCAGCGTGAAATGATCTGTGAACAACCGATTTAACGGTGTCTTCTCTACGCACCGTCTCGGATCAGGTGCGCCCGAGTAGCGCAATCTAGTTCATCTTGCAGTTCGCAGCAGCTAACCGGAGAGCTTACGCAACGGATGAAAGTGAAACTGCGGAGATAATGTCGCATCAGCACGCGAGACAGCTTCTGTTTGATCGACCCCGTGACATGACACTGCTTCTTTGTACGCCTCTTAAACTTACCGGAATGTGCGACTTGTTGCAATTTTTCTGATGATTTTTGGTCGTCACCCTACATGATTATGTTTGGTTGTGTATTTTACGTGATGTGCAAATTGTTTATATTTCCTTTTTATGTAAGAATAGGTATCAATTATCTGATCAAGACATAAAATACACTCTTACCATAGAAAAAGATGTATGTGTAGCTTTGAATTAATATTTAATAGTAGAGATAGCATTTATCTCTCACACTAACAACTGCTTGCTTAATTTAATACCATATTTAGAGAAAAGGACAGCCTTTTTTGTCTTATTACTAAAAGTCTTAAAAAATACTTTAACTCTAACAAACTTTTAACGGATAACCAACATAAATAAACCTAAACAATAACACTAAAATAAATATAAAAGTCTAATAAACTTCCCTTCACAGATGTAGTTTTTATAACATATTTTTGTGACTGTAAAACCGTTTCTACTATAGTCATATCCGCTTCAATATAATTTGCATAAATAAGCAAATCGTAGAAACACCGAACACTGACCTTCCTCAGAATAAACCTAGTAGTAGGTACGGATCCAACGGTTGCAGTTGTCACGAAATAAAGAGTTTTCAAGCTCGGACGCCTAAAAACAAACTATTTAATGGAAGGTGTGAAGAATCGCTGAAATTCCGTGACCAAAATCAAGGGCACCCCGGCCCCGATTGACTACAATAAATGCTAAACACACAATTCCGAAATTAATTTTCGACCGTTTCTCCCTTTTTGTGATGCAAATAGTATAAACTAGTTTATTTACTTGCTTTGTTACACAAAGTATTATGTATAGTTTTTTTATAGATTTCATTATCCGTCGAGGTATTGTGAATTTTATGATTTTAGTTGTTTTTATATAATTTAATTAAAACGGTTAATAATTAGCTCAACCTAGCAGTAATATCATAACTTGTCACGAAGTGATGCAATTTAAACAATAAGTTACTAACAAGGGAAAAGACTTACACAGCAAATGGCATTAATTAAATCAAACAAAAACAACTTATGACGAAGTTGCTCAAACTTTTTTACTGTAAGTATAGTAAAAATATCTTTACAAATAAACAAATTACTCCACGTTTGCTCACGATGTTTATTGAAAAATTAGTCGTGAATTTCCCTATTTCCAAACTATTCTAAAGCCCGTGTCAAGTGTTTTATTTAGGCACATTATGAGCAACCTCTCGTTACGGACCAAAAAGCAGAAAATATCACTATTTAGTACATAATTTTGCAATAAAACGGCAACGGCCAAAAATGGCGAACGTTAATACGCAAGTTTCCATTTCACGAATGGATGGTTTTGATGGAGAAAGTATTGGAATGTCCACGCGGAATATTGCAGATACTTACCTATAGTTCCGATGACAATATCGAGTGGTCTCAAAGTCTAGATATTCGGTTGTGTAAGTGCGAACTAGAATTATAAGACCAATTCAGCCGGCCTAGCATGAGCGGCTTATAACGCGCGATATGATATGGTACGGCATCCCGTCTTGCTTACACCTTAGTGGGGTAAGCAAGACAACTTGCCGTACCATATCATATCGCGCGTTATAAGCCGCTCATGCTAGGCCGGCAGGTAGGTATTCCTTGTTACGCCATTTCGGAATTGCGTGTAGGTAGGTACTCAGATAGTCCAGTGGTGAGTCTGCTCCTTGCTATTGTGATTTGGCTTGAAACGCTTGAGTGGGAACACGTAGAGTGCTAAATATTTAAAAGATTGAGTCCGGAAAACAAGCAAAACCTATTTTAACTTATTAAAAGGAGCTCAGCAGTTAATCAAATCAAACTTTCCTCTTTATACCATACAATGGCGACATATTAAGTAAAAAGTATCTGTAAATTATTGCCTTTAAGTTAGTGATATTCCACCAATATCAATCCTCATTAAGCACTTTAACAAAGTAAATTGAGGGTCAAGGAACTTTTAGACCGAAGCGAGCTTATTTAGTCGTGGTCACGTTCACATTTTAGCAACAGTAGCGACGCGATATTTATATTGGTCTGGTCGTTTCAAAAAGTTGTGAAGTAACTTTGAGCTAGTTTTTAGTTTATTCGGATCAGTTCGTTCGAATCGAGTTCCGATAATTGCGCACATTATCAAACAGGTAAAATAAAAATACCAAGGGCCACACCCGCCGCGCGACGCAACGCGTTGCATGCTTGCTCTCGCGTTGCTCAGGTGACCCAAAAACCTGCAACAACTTTACGCTTATGACGTACAACGGTTTCCGATATAAATGTGATTGATTTATCGATCATCATATTTGTTAGAAGCCGCAACTATTATGTAGCTTTGCATAACCGTTTGTGCTAAAGAATTGCCAAGTCAAAAGGAACAAGAATAACTTTAAACCCAGTTAATTTATTTTTAAGTTAATAAGGTAAGCACAAAGTCAATCACATAAAAAGTACTTAACTATAAAATTAACGCTAATATAAACATAAAAAATACGTGAAAACGGAATAAAACAAATATGATTTTGTTGACGACCGATTTGGCGCAGGGGTAGTCTACCCACCTTCTGCGCCAGTGGTCTCGGGTTCAATTCCCGAACAAGACAAATATTTGTGTGCATGAACATGTCTATTTGTCTTGGTCTGGGTGTTTACTATGTATATTAAGTATGTATTTACAAACAAAAAGTATTTAAGTATATATTTATCCGTTATCAAGTTTTCCATGATACAGTTTCTTAATGAAATCAACATGGGCTTAGATAATTGGTGTGAATGTAAGAAGTTATTTATTTATTTATTTTTTATTCGACAAGCTGCCTATTAAGAGTCTTTAGTACAAAAGACATAAACGCGTTACGAGTAAATGAATAATTAGTAAGTAGATTCATTCACTTGCCTCTCTCATATTACTAGATAGTAAATGACTCATATTTTAGTAAATATAACGTATTCGCACGTTATAATTTAGCCAACATAATATACTTACGGCAATAAAATCGACAGTACATCCTTGTAATGTGTTATGGAAATTTTCGCCTACTTATCTTTGTCAGAGCTATTTCCCAAGGATCCAGCTGAAAGCAACCACTCGTTTATCGCATATTGTTATGTGACCCTTCGGACCAGTTGTTCTGACATCAAATTAAATCTGCCAAGAATCCATATAGCATCATTATGTTATGCAACGCCCTGCGCACGCGGTGCAGCGTCCATTTTGGAGAAATGCGGTCATTACATAACATAACACGCAGCCGCTAGTTTATCTTAAATTGGATTATTAACTGATTATTAATAATGGTTAGCAGAATTGATCACTCTTTTAATTGTCACCTACGTTCTCACTGCATAAACTTCTCTATCATGATTTTTATATAACAAGTTTATAGCTTATGCATAATATGAAAGTCTACAGACTTTGCGACAGCGTAGCCTTTGCGAGTGTGCGGATATTTTTGCAATGTAGTTTCCATTATTCAACCAAGTTCAATGCTTCAATAAGTGATTATTTTAAGGTTTTTATCTAGAGTTATTGTGTTTATATTTTATTATTTTATTTTGTGTGTCGTAGGTTTACTTTCGATAATAAAATATCGCTGTGCAGTGTATTACTACTAACTTTGTTTTTATTACATGCAGCACTGTTTTACTAAGAGTTTTGTTTTGATGACCTCATAAAGTACCTACTTAGTATTATGACATAGTCACTGATAATCACCACCCGGTCAGCAAAATAATGCTAACATATACCTAATATTAACTGAATGGTCTTCAGCTACCAATAAAACAGCCATTACAAGGGCGTCTAATGTGTTTACAGCAATAATATTTAATTACTAACCAAATGAAACCTCATATTGTAGGCGTCAAGTTATTTTGTTCCAAAATTAAGTGTTCGTGTTATAAGCCCATGCTTAAATTCTTAGGAAATCCGTGAAATCGAATACCCATTAACACTTAAATAATTGTAATTAGGAAAATTAGTCATAATTAAATTAGCAAAATACTTAACAAAGTATGATTGAAAATGTAGTGAGGAAATTGAGTTTCTAAACGGTGGTGCACTTATCTTCGTAATCATATAATTGTGTTAGCCAATCTTTGGTTTTCCACTTTGCAAATTTTCGGACATCCTCTAGAAATCAATTATCTCTTTGCAAAAAGTATGGAACTCGTTAACTCTGTTGTGGAATTTTTAAGTAAGATTTTCCGCAGTTGAGCCCCGCTGAGATTCGCAGTAGGTACTATTACTGTAACAATGAATGCTTTTCAACGATTATAACGATTCATCTATGTGATTGACCAGACCATGACAAAAATTTACAAGCAACTAAGATTTAGAAAACACACGAGTTTTGTAGGTTTTCAGATCATTTATGTCAGACTTATTCCGAGTGATTTTTTTACACTCACTCCTTACCCTTAGTGCTTTGGTATGCTTAGTCTCAGTTTGACCTACCTAAATGTTGGCTGTAGATTTCGAATCCGATTCCGTTTGCGACGGCTCGTGAATCAGGGGGCAGATCGCATCGAATCGAGATCGAATCGAATGTATTGTACCTACCCATTATGTGTTTTAAAGCAGTCGAAAACAATTATATCTAAGTATGTTTTCTTTTTTCCCAGGTGGCGGTTTCTACTAACGCTGCTAGTATTAGGAGCAGCGTTAGCGTCAGAAGATGACGACAACGTACCCGATGCTGGGGTTGAAGGGGATGATGAGGAACTAGCACTCGATCAGGAGGTAAGTCTCACGTCGTATATGCCAAATAAAGTTGCCTAATGCCTAAATGTTTTGCAAGCATCTTTCATTTGGATAAATTTAACCTCTTGGTTCCCAGCCCCTTTGTAATTTGACACCAACTTGTACGGACCTTTGTTTTTGAACTTATTCTACGCTCTAGTGATTGGCTAAGCATTTGAGAAAATGAGGAATTTATCAGGCTAACCGAGAAAAAATAATAATAATAAGGAAAAAACTGCGGAGAGGTAGGAGGTACTGATGAGTAGCTCATGAACAGAGTCAGTAAAAATAATAAACTTGCCATAACTTTTTTTCTTCGATTCTAATATTGTGATAATGATGTAGTATCGAGACCTACAGGGGAAAACTGTTGAAAGTTTAAATTCGTAAAACAAACATTAAAACTGCCAACAAGCGGGACAGTTCGCATCTCGCAAAATAAATTTGCCTCGACTGCTGTATGTTTTGCAAGCATTATTCATCTAAACAATTTAAGGGATGTACCTACTGATAAATAGCTGGCTGAACAGGGTCAGTAAAGATAAAAAAAACTTGCTATAAGTTTTTTGTTTCGCGACTCTAATATTGTGATAATAATGATGCTGTATCGAGACCTATAAAGGAAACCTATCGATAGTTTTAATTTGTATAAATATAAACATAAATAACTGCCAACAAGAGGGACAGACGAAGCCAGTCGAGTTCTAAATCGCGGTGTCATCATCACTATCGTTGAATGTGTTTTCCATCGAAACAGGGTTCTCTGTCACGGCCATTTCATTGGAGTTTATAATACCCGCTCACCATCTTGACTTTATTCTTCTGTGACAGTTTCTAGTTGATGTTTCTTTGTTTTGTATGAAATCGAGCGTCGACGCTTGCAGTTGTCGTCCGCCGTCGCCCCCCGGTTCGAACCGATACCTATACCCTAAATCTTGTTTGCCCGTAGTTGTCTGGTTTGCTTAGATCAATTATTCGGTTATCTATTAATCTTTTAGCGTTGCAGTCACTGAACGCTTCAGAGCCAATGCGTCGATACCAATTAAGTTTCTGATAGGCTCTCAGATAGTGCTTCACTTTCAAGAGACCGTTCGCTGCCTGTATGCTTCGCTTCCTGGACTGGCTAACTTTATTAGATTGTTCGAAAGTTGATCACAATCTTGCCAGCAAATTCTGTTAACAATAAATCTACACTTTTACACTTCTACAGTCATATTATAAAGAAGAAACTTTTAATCTTGCACTTAAAGAAAGCTACATTATTTATGAGTGATACATGCTGTATTGTATCCCGATATTCCTATGGGCACGGGTAAAGCTGCGTGATGCAGCTACCTACTTAAAAATAAAATCTGATGCTAGGTGCTAATAGAACTATAAAATAATGTTAATGTAGAGCTGGTAATAAAACATCGTCGTACAATGTTTTTAAGTTTTGATGACTTAATATTAAAAAACACTGTTTATTCAACACAACAACAACTAATAAATCATCACTCAGCTCATGTAACTTTGCGATTATTTTTGAGACACTATTAAAGATTTCAGAGATGTGGAATAAATATTTACTGAAAATTCGTCATAGCTTTAGAAGCTTCAACACTTAACCGAGATGAGGCTCACTCTTCAAAGCCAGTGGAACATCTCAGAACAGCTTGCAAAACTGACCTAGCCTATCTCATGTTATGTTACCTCCAAAAATTACTTACATTGTATTTCTAACAATGTAGCTAATTTTCTATATCAGTTTATCTAAGTACCTATGTAACGTAACATTTCCAGATTCAACAAAAATAATTTGGTTACTTTGACAAATAAAATGCAGCTAGCACAACAATAAAACTGTTCGGTCATAAAGCATGTAACTGACAAATCAAATCTCATTGTGATGTATTGCAGTGCAATTTAAGCTCCGCCATTGTAACAAAGGTGCCACTAGAATAAAAGGAAGCGTGTAATAGCTGCTGCGGGTGCTGCTTTGCTTTTATTTGTTTCGGAAATCGAAAGTAAACTTTTGCTTATCACAAAATACTTTCACTGTAGTCTTACTGGTCATGCATTGAAATAATAGATGTGTCTGCTGAATTAATCGGAATAACAATAATTTCCTTATAGAATGAGTTTTAGACATCTTATTCGAGATTGATTCCGCTATTGCGGAACTGTCCGTATGCAAATAGATGGCGACTAAGTATAAAATACAGATATTAAATTAACTTTCAATAAAAACGCTAGTGGATGGCAAAGACTTCGCTTCGGTTATATCGCACTCCTTAGATCAGTTCAAATTTTTGGGGAATCAGTGAAATTAAATCAAAATTGTTTACGCGCAATAAACATACGAATAGCGGTTACTTTCGCATTGAATGCGATTTTTAATTAAAAACAAAAACCTACCTATTTACCTCTTATTATAAACTCTTGTGTTATGCCGCGTACAGACCGGCCCAACGAACGCCAACGATCGACATCAGGCGTTGCCCGCTGCACGTTCCTGGCCTTCGAAGATCAATCTTAAGCTAAGTAAAGGATCATTGGGAGTGATTCAAGTTCACATTCGGGTATTTCAGATCATCTGATTGCGACAGAGAGGAAAACAGAACCCCTTGGCTGGCGTTCGTTGGCCTTCGTTGGTCCGGTCTGTACGCGGCATTACGGACTGATTGCAGACAACGCACAGAGCCGAAACTACTGGGCACATGAAACTGAAATTTCGCATGTATGTTCCTTGGGGAGTGTAGGGGAGCACTATGAGAGGATTTTTAGAAATTCCCCTCTAGGGGGGTGAAAAGGGGGTCTACGCAGACGTAGTCGCGAGCGGAGCGCTAGTCTGATTTTATACATTTCCCTACTGTTAGATGAAAATTAGAAAGATATATCTTGTTGTATCGAAAACATTTGTTCAAAGTACAGCTTTGAATCTCAGGAGTACACCACGTCTTATCGCGTCAATTAGTATGCTCATATTATTATCACAGCTTACTTAAATAGCGTGTCAAAGAACTAAAGTTTCCTGTACCTAATTATCGTCAAATTGCATCTGTTTAAGCCGTAATTGCAATAGTGCGTTGGCTATTCGCATTGTCGATGTCGGCGGCCTGCGGTCGAGTTGACGTGGAAATGGTGCGATTTCCCGGCGAAATAGCCTTCGCTCGCACAGATCGTGACCGAAAACGAGACCGATCACGATCGCGACCACTGCAATTTTTCTCAACGTTTAGGTGTCAATGTCCGAGAGCAAGGCCATCAATAGTGAAAGTCGAAAGCAAATCTTTATTTGTTTTTAATCCTCTATTTTCTGAACGTGAAGCCTGTTAGCGGCTGCCATATTATATTGTTTTTTTTGGCGGGAAAGTTACGACTCAAGGAACCTATTGTACACTCGACAGCATATCAGGTTAAACAGTTGAACTGCAATAACAGCTTTTATTACGTAGGGCATAAAGGCGGTCTCAAGGTCAACATGTATAGTCTGATGAGCCGCCGTGTGTACCTACTTTGACAGCGTTCTGACTGCAACGTTTGTCTGCAATAATGTGATTTTTAATTGCTACTACTTACAATTAGTAGGCGTAGATATTTTGGCAATTAAAAATCGCTCAGATTTCAAAAGATATTCCTGCATACGTCTTCCCGTGTCTGTGCTCTATAGTCCGCGCGCACTTGTAGAGTGGTGATGATTTTTTAATGTGAGTCGCTTTGTGCGACGAGTGATTAAATTCAATTTAATTTAAAATACTCGCTGTGCTAGCAGTAAAAAAATACTAAAATTTTAATATGCGTTATGTCAATGACGGACTAGGCTATATTATGCGTGTACTTGAACTATAATATTTTTGTCGCTGATTATTCAATAACGCATTAGAGTCATTACCGCTCACCCGGATCCGCAGTACATAATTGTCCAGTGATATAATTCGATGCAATAATTGCACACGGCAGTGGTGTCGTCTCGCACGAATGAGTGTGTCCGATTTTTTATCCATATCAATACACTACACTCAGCATTTCTTTTTCGGCCGCGTGGTATTTACATTGGAATTGAAAAGTGCGGTAACAAATTATTCGTAATTACATAAATTACGCAATATGTCCGCTACATGCCAGTAAATTACATAGCATTGTTGGCCACACCTGCAAAAACATAATTATGAACTTCTGCTTACTCGGCAAAATGAATATTAAAATTCTTATGCAATGGATTTTTATATGAATTCATAGCAAATTATTATGATAGAAAGTGATGTTATGGACATTACGATTCGATTCGGCGTAAACCGAAACTACACACTAAGAAATTGTCGAATACACATTTTATCCCTCCCTAGTACTAAGCAAAAAGAACAGATTAATTAAATTTTTACTTTTTTGCATCCACGATGCAATTTTATTATTGAAAAATTTAAAATTAAGTAGGTACTTACCTCCTTATTTAGAAATTAACGCTGGCGATACAGCGCGTAAAAAGTATCTTTCGAATAAATTCGACGCTTCTCGTAACGACTCCGTAGCTCAGTGGTTAGAGCAGTCGCCCGGAAAGCGAAAGGTCGTGGGTTCGAGTACCATCGGAGCTGGTTGTGAGACGGGTCGATTTTTTCTAAATACTTAATTTTCAATTTTTCAAAAAGAACAGATTCACGCCAAAACAGATCATTTATTTATAGTAATAAAATATGTAGTTTAAAAAACATACTTTTATAGGAACAGACTAAAAGTACAAAATAACCGTCTATTCAATAACTGAAATTAAAAAGCGTGGTGCGCGTTGTCAATATTAAGTAATTACTTGAATGCATGCTTTGCAAAGGGCGCACCACGCTTTTTAATTTCAGTTATTGAATAGACGTTATTTTGTACTTTTAGTCTGTTCCTATAAAAGTGTGTTTTTATAGTTTTTTAAACTACATATTTATTTTTTACTTTTTAGTTTAACAAATGGCAAGCCCAGGATGGGGATAGTAATCGATTTCACAGTCCATTCATGTGTCTGCCCACCCCGTAAACATTATAACTCGAAGGCGTGAGTATGTATTTAGTTTTACAAATTCAAGTGGAGTCTATTAGTTACCAGATGTGCGAGCCGAACTCTTACTTCCTCCCTGCTCCATCATCAGACCCTCACCACCAAGTGTAGCGAATAGGTCTCATCAGAACGAAACAAATGAGCCCAAACTCGAGGGGTTTCCTAGTGGTCTTAAGGAGTGCCACTGACTTCCTCCCTGCTCCATCATCAGACTCTCACCACCAAGTGTAGCGAATAGCTTTCACCCGAACGAAACAAATGAGCCCATCTCGAGGGGTTTCCTAGTGGTCATTAAGAAGTACCACTGACTTCCTCCTTGCTCCATCATCAGACCCACACCACCAAGTGTAGCGAATAGGTCACATCAGAACAAATCAAATGAGCCAGAACTCGAGGTGTTTCCTATTGGTCATTATGGAGTGCCACTGGCTTCCTCCCAGCTTCATCATCAGACCCTCGCCACCAAGTGTAGCGAATAGGTCTCGTCAGAACGAAACAAACGAGCCCAAACTCGAGGGGTTTTCTTGAGATCATTAAGGAGTTTCACTGGGTCCTCCCAGCTCCATCATCAGACCCTCACCACCAAGTGTAACGAATAGGTCTTATCAAAACGAAACAAATGAGCCTAAACTCGAGGGGTTTCCTATTGGTCATTAAGGAGTGTCACTGGCTTCCTTCCTGCTCCATCATCAGACCCTCACCACCAAGTGTAGCGAATAGGTCTCATCAGAACGAAACAAATGAGCCAGAACTCGAGGTGTTTCCTATTGGTCATTAAGGAGTGCCACTGGCTTCCTCCCTGCTCCATCATCAGACCCTCACCACCAACTGCAGCTAATACGTCTCATCAGAACGAAACAACGGAGCCCAAACTCGAGGGGTTTCTTAGTGGTCATTAAGAAGTGCCACTGGCTTCCTCCCTGCTCCATCATCAGACCCTCACCATTAAGTGTAGCGAATACGTCTCATCAGAACAAAACAAATGAGTCTAAACTTGAGGGGTTTCCTAGCAGCCATTGGAGAGTTCTCTTGCCCACCTCTTGACTCCATCATCAGATCAGCTCGATGGTAGCAAATTATTGTATTGTCATCGAATTCATGTAGACTTGCAAAGTTTCAAATCAATACGACAATTAGAAGTAGGTTAAAATTTAACTCCAAGATTTTCTTACATTGTGACTTAGTTACAAGTGAAGCTAATAAAAGTGTGGTAAAAATAAGTAAGTATAGGTACCTAGTTCACGTCTCAATTGCAAAATAATTATAATAGTATCAAAAGAAATCTAACTTGGTTTGTATAATATAGTTGGTACAGTCAACTCGAGTATGTACCTACCTAAAATGTACTTAGCATGGGGTGCAATTTTAAAAGTTCAAGAATACTTGATTGAACTTAAACCTAATGCTTTATGGTATCATAGAAAAACGATACTGGAGTTAAAACTATTTTCGGTGGCCCCATAAGCAAATGGGTCAACGGTTAAATTTTTTTTCATCGTCCAATCAATGGGAAATCCAATGGGACTACGGAAAAGAAGGGTGCTTTTCTAACAAAATTGATTAAGCTCATTTTGATTTTTATTACTTTCACAGGAAACTCGCAACTTGCGTCCCCGAGCTTACACACCGTCCGCGTACAACGCCCTCCCATCCGGGTTCCGGCCCACGCCTTCGCTAGCGGAGCTAGCAGGATACCAGCAGAGGCCTCAGGAACAAGAGCAGCAGTTCCTGGTGCCTGCCAGGCCGACGCAGCAGGTCTACATTGAAGAGCAGCGGGCTCCGACCAGGGGACCTCAAAGACGGGTAAATATCAAACTTGGCATTGAACTACCATCAGGACAGGTTCAGCTGACGCCTTCGCTAGCTGAGCTAGCAGGATACCAGTAGAGGCCTCAGGAACAAGAGCAGCAGTTCCTGGTGCTTGCCAGGCCGACGCAGCAGGTCTACGTTGAAGAGCAGCGGGCTCCGACCAGGGGACCTCAAAGACGGGTAATTATATCAAACTTGGAATTGAACTGCTATCAGGGGGGCAACCGGCTAAAAAATATGGATATGGACATGGGCTTCATTTGACATTTGAAGCCCATGTCCATATTTTTTAGCCGGTACGGGGCAGGAAAGGATCAGCTGACGCTTTTGCTTGCTGATCTAACAGGCAGGCTACCAGTTGACGCCTCAGGAGCAAGAGCAATGGGGTCCAACCAGAGAACCTCAAAGATGAGTAGGTACTTATTTGGCTGCGTTCCCGTAGCCAAACTGGTCGCCGCCGACTGAGTTAGGGGCGTATCGGTTTAGTACGCCCTTCCATATATTTGAAATGGAGTGTTCACAGTTCGCTAGTTTTGCGCTCACTCTACGCAGTTTGCAGCGTCGCGTGCGTTATCGGCTATATTTGGCAGATGGATGTGACAAATTGCTACTTTTCTGTGATAAGTTTTTATTGGTGCAAAAAAGAAGTAGCAATGTATCACATCCATATGTCAAATGAAGCCGATACCGATGCCGACGACGACGATACTTGGGCGGTAGCCCCACAGGTTTTTAATAAGCTAGCTACCATAACGTAAAGTACTTAGCAGGCTACCAGTAGATACCGCATGAGCTAGAGCAACAGTTTAATTACAGCCAAAGTTGTCTGGCCTGTCAAGCCTGTCGTTGAATAGCAGCGAGTTCCAACCACCTTTGGTTATTAAATGTTGCGTTTAAGTTACGCCTTAATCAAGCAAATTACATACATCAATATCAATACTTACGTTAATACATTAACCAACTTAAAATCATCTAAGTATATTTTTGAAGAGTACTAATTTAATATCTATACATAAAATAAAACTCTCGTGTCACAGTGTTAGTTGCCATACTCCTCCGAAACGGCTGGACCGATTTTGATGAAATTTCATATGTATATTCGGTAGGTCTGAGAAAAGGTTGTTAACTAAGTATCTATTTTTTATCCCGAAATTCCACGGGAGCGAAACCCCGGGTCGCAGCTAGTTTGGTACCTAAATGTATTTAACCAACGTCTTCTTTTAGTATATGTAACTATACGTAAATACTCGTAATACTATTATACCACGATTGCATATTTAATTTCATACCTAACTTTGTGTGTGAGGTTGTTCTTGAGGTTTTACGCGTAATTAGCTAGCGAAAGTAAATCTAGACTGCCTGACCGATACTTTCTAGCGTTTGAACTCACATGCTTCACGATGTCGGCATCATTACTCATGAATACTCCTTTGAAGATTACAAAAACTTATTTACACTTTACATCATGTCAATGCGATGATTGACGAGTCCATAAAGCGTTATTAATTTACCATTGAACTTTTGTACCTACTCTTACTTGTCTATACTAATGTTGTTGATTTGAGTGTTTGTTTGTTTGTTTGCATCGAATAGGCTCCGAAACTACAGGGCCGATTTCGAAAATTCTTTGACCATTAGAAAGCTACATTCTTCCCGAGTGACATAGGCTATATTTTATACCGATACACCCACGGGAATGGGGTACCACGCGGGTAAAACCGCTAGGATCCGATAGTATTATATAAAAAATACATATCTTCTTCTTAACTGCTGCAATTTATTTGCAAATTTATTTGAGTATTCTACTTATTCTCGAATAGCTTTTAACTTTTAATTCCCCAATATAGATAGAGCCATAGCTATAACATAGCATTTATATTTACTGTGGCCATAGGGCTCTGACAGAATAACAGCGCTTCTGGGTCATTCTAACCACCTACGAATGGCCCAGGAGTTTTGTGCTGAGTCAGGCAGGGCAGGGCCCTTTAACGTCACACCATGAAGGTACTTGTCTGTTTGTTTTTATGTGTTGTTTTTTCTTAGCTAACTAGCTAACTATTTTTTGTTGATTGTTATTCTCTGTTATTTTTCTGAATGTGTTATGATTATGAGGTGTGTTCCGTTTATAAATGTTTTTCTTTCTTTTTATATAAACTAATCTTTATATACGCACCATTCACAGCCACAAGAGCAAAGACCAGCGAAAATCACCCAACAGCAGTTACAAGAAGTAGAAGAAGAATTGGAAGAAGAGGAGAAGGAACAGCCTGATCGTCTGGCCCAGCTACTGCAGCAGTCCAAGTTCGACTGCGTGGGCAAGCAGTCCGGCTACTACGCGGACCAGGAGCTGCAGTGCGAGGTGTTCCACTACTGCCAGGACAGCGTCAAGCACTCCTGGATATGCCCCGATGGCTTCACTTTCCACCAGGTAGGCATTTGGTAGCTTTAACTAGCAGGTATGATACTGACCCGTGGCGTGGTCCTGTGCGGCCGGCACACATAATCTTGATTTGTTTGCGTCGCGTTTCTTTGCCGCGTTCACCTAAAACAGAGGGTAAGCAGTAGGTACCAAGTACAGCGATTTTTAAAACCGCGATTTAAGAACACATGGAATTATAACGTACATACACAGAGATAAATAAAAAACGCTAAGTATACCTAAGGCAGAAATCGCGATTATAAAATCGCTGTGCTGGGTATGCATAAACCAATAGGTTTCAAAAGGGGGTTGACACGCTGCTGGCCTGGCCTTGAGTCATCATGATCATGAGTCAAGAGTCTGCAACTGGTTTTTATAGGTAGGTATACCGCTAGTACCATAAAATTATTTGAGCTTTAATGGCTAATTAAATGTGCACACCATGATTGCATCGTCGTCGCGTTCGCAGCAAATAATATTAGGACTTACCATATTACTATTAGATAGAAGAGTTAATAAGACAGAACTAGTTTTAACATCATTTTGATTTCCCATTACCAGGTGCACCTGATCTGCATGCCCCCCACACAAGACAGCATCTGCCAGAAGTCCGCCAAGTACCACTTCGTGAACGAGTACCTTTACCGGCCCATCAACGAAGAGGAGGTGCAGCGCAAGCCGAACGTGTCGCTCAAGTACTCGGACCGGTATTACCCCGCTGAGGTCTACAGGGACGACCGGTACGATCAGGAGGATGAGGAAGAGGTAATGTATCCCATATAACGAGCTAGGTGTTATTGTTGATCGATGCATATTATAAAGTGTGTCGCTCAAGTACTCGGACCGGTATTACCCCGCTGAGATCTACAGGGACAACCGGTACGATCAGGAGGAAGAGGAAGAGGTAATGTATCCCATATAACGAACTAGGTGTTATTGTTGATCGAAGCATATAACATGTGTCGCTCAAGTACTCGGACCGGTATTACCCCGCTGAGGTCTGCAGGGACGACCGGTACGTTGAGGAGGAAGAGGTAATGTATCCCATATAACGTGTGTCGCTCAAATACTCGGACCGGTATTACCCCGCTGAGGTCTGCAGGGACGACCGGTACGTTGAGGAGGAAGAGGTAATGTATCCCATATAACGTGTGTCGCTCAAATACTCGGACCGGTATTACCCCGCTGAGGTCTGCAGGGACGACCGGTACGTTGAGGAGGAAGAGGTAATGTATCCCATATAACGTGTGTCGCTCAAGTACTCGGACCGGTATTACCCCGCTGAGGTCTGCAGGGACGACCGGTACGTTGAGGAGGAAGAGGTAATGTATCCCATATAACGTGTGTCGCTCAAATACTCGGACCGGTATTACCCCGCTGAGGTCTGCAGGGACGACCGGTACGTTGAGGAGGAAGAGGTATTGTATCCCATATAACGTGTGTCGCTCAAGTACTCGGACCGGTACTACCCCACTGAGGTCTACAGGGACGACCGCTACGATCAGGAAGAAGAGGAAGAGGTAATGTAACTCAATAACGTGTGTTAATTGTGCTTAATTACTCGGCTTGGACCGGTATTAACCCATTGAGGTCTACAGGGACGACCGGTACGATCAGGAAGAAGAGGAAGAGGTAATGTACCCCATATAACGTGTGTCGCTCAAGTACTCGGACCAGTATTACCCCGCTGAGGTCTACAGAGACGACCGGTACGATCAGGAGGAAGAGGAAGAGGTAATGTATCCCATATAACGTGTGTCGCTCAAGTACTCGGACCGGTATTACCCCGCCGAGGTCTACAGAGACGATCGCTACGAGGAAGAGGTAGGTATAATGTAACTCATCATCATCAGCTATTTAATGTGCCCACTGCTGGGCCACTGGCGTTAAGGATGGATAAGGAGAATGGTCCATAACTCTCCACGCAGGCCCAATGCGGATTAGTGGGTATTAACGACTGCAAATGCAGCCGGGACGAACGGCTTAATGCCTTCCGAAGCACGGAGGAGCTCGAGATGGAACATTTTTGGTCACTAATCCCGTGCCGTGACCGACCATTGCGAAAGTTGCTTATAACTACAACGATCGCAGGCCGAGCGCACTAACCACTGCGCCACGGGCTCCTCGCCTAATGTATCCCAGACCTTCATTGAATGGTTTCGCAATTAACTAATAACAATACACAACTAATCAGTGATAGAGCCTGCACGTGATACGAATTAGTTTTAGGTTGTGGTAAGGTGCGACAGTCCCGACTCTCCACTAACCACTTCCTGTAATGTAGCTGACGTCCGACTTTTTGTTCTCGTGCTGGGAGTTCGTGGTTAGGCACCAGCCACACGAAAAGAAGTAAAAATGGTTCACCGAATTCGGGTAGTAAATTAACCGATCGACTAAAATACTTTTAACCGACAAACATACCTACTAGGTGAGTGAGTCGCCAATCTAACCTAACTTACACCTATTTTTTCGCAACTAAACCTAGTATTTTAGTCGGTACTTAGTCATTTTTAGTCGCTCGGTTTATTCTATTCCACCGTATTTGTCCCTGACTGTACAGTCTGGAGACTCTCCTTGGTCGAGCGCTAACGTTATATTACTTTCGATATGGCTGACTAAAATATAACACCCCGAAATAAACCATTTAGGTACTTATTTTAAAGTTAGCAAAGAAGAAATAGCCTAGTGAACCGTTTTAAATAAACCTGTCTGTTACCACCAGGAGGAGGCCCCTCGCCGCGCGCCGGCGCCGCAGCAGGCCCGCCCCGCGCGGCCGCAGCAGCAGCAGCAGCCGCAGGTGTTCCACTCCGCCGAGGAGGTCAACATCCCCCTCGGCCAGCGGCGCCCATCCCGCCCCTACGACTTCGACTTTTAGGCCATCTTAAATTATAATACACGACCGGACTTTTATTCTTATTTTTCTTAATTTTTCAAACTTTTAACGAGACACGTCAGTCTCTCATACAAACGTAACTAATACCAAAATAGTTTAAAATTTAAGCATTATTGACTGTTTTTGTGATGTTATTTGGATTAAGACAGTATTTATCTAGGTCGCCGGTCTTGTTTAAAACTGCAACTTGCGTTTGTTTTTAAATGGGCAAGTATTTTTTATTTTTATTTTAATAGGGACATTGATAAATGCTGTCTTGATCTAAATAACATCCCAAGTACAGAAAAAAAATCTCAACTTTTTAATTATTTTGGTACCTAGCTACCTATTTCGTTTGTATGGGAGGCTCATCTTCGCTATTTTGAAATGTAAATATTGATCACGTTTTGTCCTGTGGTGCTTTAATATTGTATTTCCCAGTGTTGTTTTGCTCAGTCTTGTCTGTATGTTAAGGTTTTACTTAAGTTCTTATTTATGATTTTGTATGTACGCTAAAGTATTCGTTGGTAATAAATAAGTCACAAATTAGTTATAAGCTAGTCTTTGTGGTAAAATAATTAAATAAAGTTATGTTATAAACTGATTTTTCTTTGAGAAATATTATTAGGTATACCTACCTAACTTACTACTAATTACCCTAACAGTAACTCCTACATACTAAAAAAAAGAAAAACAAATCTTAAGCGATTTATACCATCTGTCGCGAAGGGTTCGCGAGTATCAAAATTAACCCAACAATAATTGTATATAGCAACACTCAATACAAACCATAGAGCTAATTTCCGATCGGTAAGTGTCAACATTTTTCGCTCCAACGTCGACTCGCTTTCAAGTTTTCAAAGTGTAAATCGTGGCATGTGTGATCTTCGCCTGCTGCTCGCCGCCAGCCTCAAATACCACCTAAGTTAAGTACTCAGCATTATACAAACCTTATTTAGAATTGAATGCATAATGTTCCTGTTAAGGATCGCGTTGATAAAGGACGATGGAATGGTACGCCCACGAAACTCGCTGAGCTGATGGGATGTGGTACAGTTTCATCGTACAGAGAGGTAATGTCCTTACAAATCACTGTTGTTTTATGTCATAAGGCGTGTGCAATTCTGTCCCTTGTCAGGGAACTAAGATTGGATGAGTATCCATAAAAGAATGAGCCCTTGAAGAGCTCGCCCGCACGGCCGCCTGCCACAGGATGGCGGCCTGCATGTTAAGTTTGCGCAATCTTATCACGAGGTATAAAGGTTGGTCTGAAAAGACCGTAGTTGAGACTAGGGCGTGTGCCGACCGTAGGGTCTGCACTAGTACACCTATTGAGACACGATAAGACCTGCCGATGCTTTCGGAAGGTAAACAAGCTATAAAGAGGACTGAGGTCCTTCACAAAGTATGTGAGATTGCACTCCTAATGACATAACAAACTCAAGTTGATATGCTAAATTTCATGTTGATTACATGTGTTACTTTAATGAGAATATATGTGCTGAGTGCTTAATGATTGTACATGACTGTATGATCATAAGAATTGTCTAACCGCAGGTGTGTCAACCTGACCAAGATGGCGAGGGGGCTAGAGTCTGGCTGAGGGACAAATCATCATCATCCAGGTGAGACAACTGACAGACCTACTTTGCATCATTACCTACCTTAACTGCATGAATACTCTTGGCCTCCTGTATCAGATTTCTATATAATAATATATTAAGATAAAGCGAAGCAGATAATTTATAACTAATAAAATCCATTAACTTTTGATAAGTACATAGGTACTTTATGAAAGAACTCTGGCAACAACCTGTATGATAGTTTGATTTGTGTAGGCTGTCATACAGATTACAGATGTAATTAAGTAATGAATGTAAGGTCACATATGATACCTACTATGTATACACAAATTTGGTGGAGGTGCTGGGATTGAAATTTGATATAGATAAGTTGGAATTTATCTGGGGAAAATAAGGGGATAAAGAATTGGATATAGTTATACCTACTTACTGAAAAATAATTTAAGTAGTATAAATTCAAACAAAACAATGCTTAGTACAGATCTCAAACAAAGCTTATCTGATATATGGCCGAAGAGAGTTTAATGAGAATTCATTTGATGCAATAGGATGCATTTGTCAGCTGTCTCATCGAATGATAACAATACCTATAAAAAGATAAACAGATAAATACTCATGAAAAACAATGAACAAAGTGCAACAATTTACTTTATTAGTAAAAGTCATGCGGTCACACCTACACACTTACTTACTATAAGTTATTATTTCTGATGGTATGAGTGAAATTCAGTTTTACTAAGGTTGTGAACATTGATCTAACAAGTTACTACTGTTGAGTCAGTGTTAGCAACTTAACATCAAAACAATCAAAATTCCCGCCAAGTGTTAAGTTTAGGATCAGCGCCACGGAAGTGTCAGTGAATACACGCAGCGCTAGTGTGTTAAGATGTTGCAATTTTTCTCCGCAGGTCGCTACTATACTTACACGAAAGGGTCATTGTAATTGTCAACAAACAAATTGAATGTCATTCGAAACATTTTCAATAGTTTAAAGTGAAACAAAGAAAGTACGAATTAGATTTCAACAGGTAAGACAACAAAGCATCACAAGCATTGTTTGAAACTATAATTTCAAGTTTAAACCATATCTTTAAGTCAGAACAACCAATTGTCAGGAAAAATTTTGCGGCAACCTATAAGTCATATAATTATGTTGAAAACAATCTTCAAAGTTTTTTTAGACAAAGAAAATGTGCTTAATGATGAAATAAAATATCAGTAAAGGGTGTTTCAATGAGGACTCTAGCTGTGTGAATCTTTATTTAAACCTAACTTTTTATCATTCTAATAGGGACACCGATACTCAGTACCTACAAACAATACATATAAAAGTGTACTATTACAAGAAGACATTGAGTAATAAATTGAAGTCAAGGTTCAGGTATGTAAAACTGTGATCACACACCATATTATTTCAAGCACATACAGGACTAGTCACTTGATAAAACTTCCAACATTAAAGTAGAAGCTGACTAGCAAAGATTGTTTCAGATAGCATGTCAAATTATCATAGAACATTGTCGTCGTAATTCTTATACCAAATCAAAACTAATCATAACCCAATGTTTACATACTTATGGTTTACATGACATTTTCACCAAGCGCACTTAAGTTTTCACATAGTGTCACATACCTACCAAGTTGAATATTGTCATTGCTTCAATTAAATACAACTCAAAACATTGACAACAAAGATAATATGAGCGTCTCACACTAACTTTTATTATTTGAGTACTGACAGGTGTTATAATTATCACAACAAAATACTACTTAAGTTAGCTCACTAAGATTCTTAAAATTATAAGAACAGAGTAGCATCAAACTAGACAAATTCTGATCAAACTCAATAGCCTAACGGTGAATAGTTGGTTAATGCTGTGAGAAAATGATACACAAACAAATACATAAATAATGACCTACTTACCTATCTATTACAAACTACATGCATACATATTTGATGTTCAGATGTTACATACACTGTGAGAATGTAGTATCTGTGCTTATGGATACATAGTGAAGTGCTGTTACAATCAGTGTTCATGTTCAGTGTTTACACACTGTGCTATAGTTTGATAACCTATAGTCAAAAGTGAAAAATTATTGGTGGTCAATATGGTATATTGAGTGTACAAAAAGCAATAAAATGATTGTGATTTCATGCGTTTGATAAAGTTAGTGCTAAAATACAATCTAAACACTGTGTGACCAATAAGAAGTGTGGCCTAGTGAACTTTCTTGTGTTCCCATATAACTGAGTCAAAGAGGCACTGTAGTGTCATAGCCAAGTAACTAAGGCAAACGGTCACTGTAGTACCATAGCCAAGTAACTACGTCAAAGGGGCACTGTAGTGTCATAGCCAAGTAACTAAGTCAAAGGGGCACTGTAGTGTCATGGTCAAGTAACTAGGTCAAGGGGGCACTGTAGTGCCAGAGCCAAGTCTAGATAAGATCAAATGTTTTAAAGGTAACAACAACTAGCTCAACTAGTGCTATGATTATAGACTAGGTTGAGTAGTATAACTTACTAGAGATGTTCTACAATGGACACAATTTTGGGATCAATTCTCTTCCAATATTGATCAAAGAGCATTAAGAGACGTCGATAAGTTATTGTACCTAAAGGCTTCTGTGAAGGGTGAGGCTAAGACAATTTTGGATGGTCTTGAGACTACAAACGAAAACTATAAAATTGCTGTAGCAACTTTAACAGACAGATATGGAAAGAAAACCCAAATAATCGATGCTCATTATTCAACACTTTACAAACTTAAGAGAGCAGACAAACAAGAAGACTGTAGAAGAATATTAGATGAGATTGAAAGACACCTTCGTGTATTGAGCTCACTGGGCGAAAATACAGAACACAACCATCTGAGATTCTTAATCCTGGAAAAGTTTCCTGAGGATATAGTATACGAGTTGAAATTGAAACTAAGTAACGACACTATCGAAGAAATGAGAAAACAACTCCATATTGTACTCTCAGCGAGAGAGGATGCTAAAAGAACATCTGAAAAATTCAATTTAGAAGATACCAGTTATACAACAGAAACGCTTCATATACTAGAACCTAGAAATGAGAAGGGATCAAAAGTCCGAAAACCAAATAATATAAGGAAGACCGATAAAGGAATTAAACGTAGTGTAACTGCTTTCAACAAAACCTTTAACACTAAGAGGAAATTTCAATTCAATGAAGAGAAGTATGGGCATGGATCTAATCAGAAAAGAAGGAAGCTCTACTGCATATTTTGTAAAGGAAATCATTTTAATGATGAGTGTACAGAAAGTAAAACTCTACAACAAAGAAGATTAAAATTAAGAAACCGTTGCTTTATTTGTTTCCGTGAAGGCCATCAAACAGGCTCCTGTAAGTCTAAGCACATAACCTGCAGACACTGCGGTAAGAAAGGCCTCCATAATAGAGCACTTTGTCCGAACAGAGAGTTCCCAAGGAAGGTGACAACAAAGAATGAGGTACCAAGGAAGGAATCTACCAATACAATGCACATCTATGAAAAGGGAGCCACAATACTACAAACTGCTATTGTTAATGTCAAAGGACCTGAGAATACTTCAAAGAAGTGTCGTGTACTGTTAGATTCAGGCAGTATGAGAAGCTATGTTACGCAAGATGTCGCGCAGGACCTTAATTTAGAAACCGAAGAAGACAACCACCTCACAGTATTCACCTTTGGTTCGAACAAACCTCAAGAACTAGATAGCCCGTTGGTAAAACTTCATATTCAATCAAGAACTCATATGCGAAGGACAGTATATGCGAATGTCGTACCATCTATTACACGCAGTATCTCATCTTATGGCAAAGAATTGACCAAATGGAACCATCAAAAGGATTACTTATTGGCGGATGATGGATCTCTGTCAGATAAGGTAGATATTCTGATTGGAAATGATTATTATCATTCACTTATGTCAACCGAAAAGGTGAAATTACAAGAGAACTTGTACTTGGTGAATTCCGACTTAGGATGGATATTGTCAGGCAAAATAACGCATAAACATGAGGATGAGTTATCAATGCTCACATACTTCCAAGCACCCTATGAAACTAGATTAAACGAGCCTGATCTGCCATTAGATAACACATCAATGAAAACTTTGTGGGACTTAGAATCTCTTGGAATTACTGATTCTCCAAATGCTAACCGTGAAGAAGAAGCTATTAAGCATTTCAATGAAAACACCGAATTCATAGAAGGAAGATATCACGTTAGCTGGCCTTGGAAGGAATACCCACCTGAATTACCAACTAACTACGGTCTGGCATACGGACGCCTGATAGGACTAATGAAACGCCTAGACACAGAAACTTTGTCAGCCTACGACCAAACACTAAGTGATCAACTGCAAATGGGTATCATTGAACTAGTACCTAGAGAAGATACAAGTGATCATCCCATCCACTACCTTCCTCACCATGGAATATTAGCACCAGGTAAGGCTCTGAGAATAGTCTATGATGCTTCAGCTAAAACAAAGGATACAAAGAGTCTGAATGAATGTCTATACTGCGGTCCGATGATGTTGGAGGATTTGACTGGACTACTGTTGAAATTCCGAAGTCACGCCGTAGGCATGACGGCAGACGTAGAAAAAGCATTTTTACAGATTGGTCTAAAAGAAGAGGACAGAGACGTCACTAGGTTCTTATGGTTGAAAGACATCAATAAACCCGCTACTGAAGACAATCTACTACACTACAGATTTACCCGTGTTCCCTTTGGGATCATATCCAGTCCATTCCTTTTAAACGGTACGGTTAGACACCATCTTCAAAGGTCGAATGGAGACTACGCAAAACAGTTAGCTAAAGACATATATGTTGACAACATAGTCACTAGGGTAGAAACAGCAACAGATGCTTTAAACCTTTATAAAGAAAGCAAGAACATGTTTTTAGAAATCTCAATGAATCTTCGCGAATGGAGCTCCAACTCCAAAGATTTTATCGAACAAATACCTGATGCTGCCACACAAACAACTGTAAAATTACTGGGTCTAAACTGGGACTTGAAAGAGGACGTACTTTATCTTAGAGCTAGAGTCAACGAGAACAATGAAACCACAAAAAGAGGAGTCTTAAGAACTATTGCAGCTATTTATGACCCCTGTGGATTCTCTGTACCAGTCATGTTACCAGCTAAGTTACTACTTCAACAATTATGGAAGAAACAGATTAAATGGGACACACCATTACCAAAGGATCTACTTCACAAGTGGACGAACATCTTGAAAGAAATGAAACAAGTAGAAAACATATGCCTACAGAGAAATATTACTGTACCCAACGAAAGAGAGGCACAAATACACTGTTTTACTGACTCATCTACAGTAGCTTACGCAGCAGTAATATACATAGTACAGAAAGGCATAGTCAACTTCATAATAGGTAAATCACGCTTAGTTCCTATTAAAGACCAAGAGAACTTAAAGATTCCACGCTTAGAGTTATTAGGCGTTCTAATTGGAAGTAGACTTATAAAATTCGTACTCAAATTCTTACCATTGAACATAACCCAGTTAACACTGTGGACAGATAGTCAAATAGTGATTGATTGGTATCACTCTGAAAAGTTACTTGAACCTTTTGTATCTAAAAGACTAGAAGAAATAAAGCGCAACAAAAATCTGATAGTAAGATACGTACCGTCTGGACTTAACCCGGCAGACGTAGCGACACGTCCAACCGCCTCAGAAGAGGAAAGGAACAAGTGGTTATCTGGACCCGAATTTTTAAAACAAAACCCTAGACACTGGCCTAGTGGTCCGATAAGGGATACTTCTCTTCTGATGGGGGAGGGTCTGTTGAACACAGAAAAACAACCAAAAATAACACCGTCAGAGAGAGAAGCAATATCAAACGAAATTTTAGATTCACAACTGCAAGAGATAAAAGAACTACAGAAAAGTACATTTCCAGAAGAGTATGGAGGAAAGAAAACAAACCTATCTAAGAACTTAGGATTATTTATTGATACTAATGGAATTCTAAGATGTGATGGAAGACTCACACATTCAGATTTATCCTACGATGCAAAACATCCCATACTACTACCAAAGAACAGTGAACTTACCGAAAGAATAATTAAGGAAACTCATGAGAAAAACCTTCATGTTGGAGTACCACATACATTAAGCCTTATAAGACAAAAATTTTGGATACCTCAAGGAAGAGCAAAAATTCAAAAAACGCTAAGCAAATGTACAAGGTGCGTAAAGCATGGAGGAGGTCCATATGAACTACCTAAAACTCCAGCGTTACCGGCTGAAAGAGTAACGTTTAATACACCATTTACATACGTCGGTGTAGACTACTTTGGGCCGATGGTCATAAGGTCAGAAAATGGTATAAAAAAGAGATGGATTTGTCTTTTCACATGCCTTGTGATACGAGCAATACATTTAGAGGTTGTCAAAGATCTAACCACAGACGAATGTCTTATGGCATTCAGACGCTTCATTGCTACTAGAGGAACTCCTTCACTTATATTAACTGATAACGCACCTCAGTTCAGACTGCTAGCTGAGGTAATATCAGAAAGAGAATCGACAGAAAAGATAAAATGGAAATTCATTCCTCAACTAGCACCCTGGCATGGGGGCGCGTACGAAAGACTGGTAGCAGTGGTAAAGCATTGCCTAAAACGAACTCTTCAAAAAACATATGCTCGGAGAAAATCAACTCTCGACGATCATCAAAGAAGTTGAAGCCGTAGTCAATACCAGACCACTTACGTACGTGGGAGCCGATATGGACCACATTCTGAAACCAGCTGATTTCCTAACACCAGGAAAATGTTTGAACATTCAATTACTCATGGATTGTTTGCCACTCTCTGGTTCAACCATTAAACAACAACTCATCGAAGGATGGAAACGTGGAAACACGATAATGAATGAGTACAAAGAAATGTTCATCAGCCGATACCTTCTGAGCCTCAGAGAAAGGTACGGAAATTCTCCCAAACAAGCAAGAGTGAGGACTCGTGAAATTCCTCAAATCGGAGATGTGGTACAAATTAAAGGTGAAACGAGAAACCGCGAAAGTTGGAAAATAGGAAAAATAGTAGAAATATTAAAAGGAAAGGACGGTTTATGCCGTGTTGCTAGAATAAAAGTCGATAACAATGTTTTCACACGATCAATTGCTCATTTATATCCTCTTGAAGTGGAAGAGGAAGAGACACCACAAATTTCCATTGACAAAGCACTAAATCAAGTGGATCTCGAGAACATAAGCGTCGATGATAGAGACTCGATACAAACGCCGTCTATCGAGATTGAAGGTGTCGACACTAATCCAACCACAGAGATAAGTGATAAATCAAACGATGATGAGAGCACGAATACAAACGTAAGACACGACTCAACACAAGACGCGAGAAAAGAAATAGAGAACGTTAGTACGTTAAATGACACTGAGCTTGCACAAGACTATAATGAACGTGATCTAGAAAACGAAACAATAGATAACCATGAATGTAATAACCAAACAAGCGATGAGAGATCGCGTCGAGCCGCTGCAGTCCAAGCAATGGAGAAGATCCATAAATGGACTCGCGACTTGATGACTACTATAGTGTAAAACTCGCGAGGCGGGTGTGTCGCGAAGGGTTCGCGAGTATCAAAATTAACCCAACAATAATTGTATATAGCAACACTCAATACAAACCATAGAGCTAATTTCCGATCGGTAAGTGTCAACATTTTTCGCTCCAACGTCGACTCGCTTTCAAGTTTTCAAAGTGTAAATCGTGGCATGTGTGATCTTCGCCTGCTGCTCGCCGCCAGCCTCAAATACCACCTAAGTTAAGTACTCAGCATTATACAAACCTTATTTAGAATTGAATGCATAATGTTCCTGTTAAGGATCGCGTTGATAAAGGACGATGGAATGGTACGCCCACGAAACTCGCTGAGCTGATGGGATGTGGTACAGTTTCATCGTACAGAGAGGTAATGTCCTTACAAATCACTGTTGTTTTATGTCATAAGGCGTGTGCAATTCTGTCCCTTGTCAGGGAACTAAGATTGGATGAGTATCCATAAAAGAATGAGCCCTTGAAGAGCTCGCCCGCACGGCCGCCTGCCACAGGATGGCGGCCTGCATGTTAAGTTTGCGCAATCTTATCACGAGGTATAAAGGTTGGTCTGAAAAGACCGTAGTTGAGACTAGGGCGTGTGCCGACCGTAGGGTCTGCACTAGTACACCTATTGAGACACGATAAGACCTGCCGATGCTTTCGGAAGGTAAACAAGCTATAAAGAGGACTGAGGTCCTTCACAAAGTATGTGAGATTGCACTCCTAATGACATAACAAACTCAAGTTGATATGCTAAATTTCATGTTGATTACATGTGTTACTTTAATGAGAATATATGTGCTGAGTGCTTAATGATTGTACATGACTGTATGATCATAAGAATTGTCTAACCGCAGGTGTGTCAACCTGACCAAGATGGCGAGGGGGCTAGAGTCTGGCTGAGGGACAAATCATCATCATCCAGGTGAGACAACTGACAGACCTACTTTGCATCATTACCTACCTTAACTGCATGAATACTCTTGGCCTCCTGTATCAGATTTCTATATAATAATATATTAAGATAAAGCGAAGCAGATAATTTATAACTAATAAAATCCATTAACTTTTGATAAGTACATAGGTACTTTATGAAAGAACTCTGGCAACAACCTGTATGATAGTTTGATTTGTGTAGGCTGTCATACAGATTACAGATGTAATTAAGTAATGAATGTAAGGTCACATATGATACCTACTATGTATACACACCATCTTCCGAGTGAAAACTCATGTTTTCACACGGTAGATGGTAAACAGTAAGTAATCTTATTTTAGTTGAGCTGAAATATATTTTACAGAGATATTACTATATGTGAACAGTTCTGACCAAAGCAAAGCATAACAAAAATGATATATTGGTAAAAATTCGGATAAAAGTATGGATATGCATATGAGCATGGACTTCATTTGACATTTGAAGATTTGGTAGAGTACTTACGCGCCTTAAATCTTGGCGCGTGGAGAAATAAAGAAAGGTGCTCCGTACAATTCAGTTTGCTATCCCCGCGTAAAACTCCCATGAGCATTGAAATGTGTGAACCACCCGCGCATTTTAATGAGTTAGGTTAGGTTACCAAGAAAATAAGGAAAATAGGAAAGAAAAAATACTAGACATAATAATCAAGACTAATGACGAGGCAGTATGGTCTCAGACCCTAGCCTGATCCTTTAGGAACGAATTAAAAAAAAGACACATTTTGACAGTGACACTGACAGTCTATATAATTTGTGGCACTGACAGCTATACAATTGTTTGTTTTCGTTTCTTCCATTCGATTGAGCAACAATTTTGTTGTTTGCTGTTTATAATTCTGTATTAAAAATGCAATAAAAAGCATAAAAAGTACGCGTCATTTGAAGAATGAAAGTTCCATAATAATATGTATTCGAAATTGGAGAGAAATCAAGTGACGTTAATTTAGTAATATTGCATGCAATATGGATCGGGCTCGAGTGAACATGGGTCAGACGGAATACAAGCGGTATCATGAGTCGTTTATGGAGAACAACCATGGTTCTACAGCAATACACACGTTTTTGTGTATATTTTTTACTGTTCAATGTTCTATCTTCTGTGCTATAAGTACAAGGTTTCCTGTATCATGCCAGTGCATCTATGAATACATAGTATTGATTCTTCCATTAATACTTGCTCACACGTTTCTCGCTGATTACATATACTTATTGAACTGTATAATATTTACAATATTACTCATATGTGTCTGCAATAACTACTCAAAATGGGAACTGAGACAAGCTTTCAAAGTGAAAAACTGTTTTAAATACAACAAACTACACTCCATATCTTGTATGAGAGGTTTGACTTACTTTATTACTGTGTTTTGTATATTAGCCGTAGACTTCAAAAACTTCCCAAGAAATTTAGCTAAAACAGAGAATTATGGTTATAGCCTCATGGATACAGGAGTGGGGTTATTTGTTCTAATGAGTGGATTAGTGCACAAAGATTTTAAAAATAACAATCTCCTAACAATTATAGCAGCCAATATAAAATTTGTAACAATTTTGATCGGTTTAGGAATTGCAAGATTCGCTACTATAAAACAATTGGATTATCAAGAACATATTACCGAGTATGGTGTTCATTGGAATTTCTTTTTCACATTAGCTATCTGTAAAGTAATATCAACAGTAATCTTATCATTTACTAAAAATACTTTATTAGTGAGTATTATATTACTGATAGCACATGAGTATTTATTGTATGTAGGGTTAGAGAAATGGGTGTTTAGTGATATAACAAGATCAAATATAATAAATTCTAATAGAGAGGGTTTAGCCTCTTGCTTAGGATATGTAACATTGTATTTATTTGCTTCATATTTGAAATCGAAGTTAACTGATGTAACATTGAGCAGATATCAGATGCAAATGAAACTAATAGTATTCAGTATATCCTTCTGGGCTTTGGCATTTGTTGTGGATTACTACAAGCCCGCTTCTAGGACTCTTGCTAATGCAGGATATTGTCTGTTCCTGGGATCAGTATTACTTACAGTTATGACCGTTTTGTATTTCTTTGAAGTGCTGTATCAGGGAACTTTTACTGTCCCATTATTTTTATTAGCAATTAATGATAATGGCCTATTTTATTTTTTGACAGCAAACTTATGTACTGGTGCCGTCAATTTAACTATGAGGACATTATTTATACCTCCAATTACAACATTTAGCATTCTCAATATTTATATGATTCTGACTGTATTGTTTGTTATTTACCTGAAGCAGAAAGGAATAAGAATATAAAGTCATTGCCTATACTTATTAAACTTTTATTTGCATTGTGATTTATTCATAAGACATAACTTCATTGTATTATATTAATTAAGAAACATAATTCCATTTAAATAAATGCATAATCTCACCAATCATCAAGTTTAATTATTTTTTACCCTTATCTAACTTTATTACATGGAATATTACACTTTTTGGAATATGCAATATTAGGGTCGGTTTCCAGCAAAAATAAATATGCACGTATTTCATTATCACAGTAAACATTAATCATTAAGTTATGTACGCTATAAAAGTTTATTGGAAGAATCTGGTTAAAATTTCGTTAGCAGTACCATAAAAAAAAAATGGTTGGAACTGGACACATACTATTACAGCATAAATGTTTTATAGAACTATTTTATTATAGGACGATTATTCATAATATAAGTACTTAGGCATATCTTAAAGGCCAACTATAGTAACCCACCCACATATTGTTTCTTTTTTTCACAGATAAGGTACTCTTTTCATTGGACAAAGCAAAGGTTTTCCTTTTTGCACACTCCAATGTTATCGTCGTCAAATAATATAATGCGTCTCTCCCTTAACCCATTGATGCCTGCACGCACGCGCTGAATGGGGCCACAAACAATGGAACAACTATTGTGTCTCATCTTCACACACAAAGGCATTAAAATGAGAAAGTTGCGATAAAAATAAAAAACAGGTGGTCCAATATAGTTAAGGCCTTCTTTAACGCTAATTTGGTAATCATAATACCTGTCTTATAATACCTATCTATAGTCAATTAAGTATAAGTTCTATCTTCCACTTTCAACATACACTCTTTTGCAGAAAAAACGGGCACCTGCTTTATTTTCATAAAAACAATTTACTCACTGCACAGTCACTATTGCAGATCACCTACTCACTGTCACTACTTTTCTACACTATCACTATTATGAAAATGCGAAATGACTTCTTTCAAATAAAAGCCTCCAATAAGAATAAACATTTCCCCACAGCAGAAAAACATTGACCACATTTTTTTAATATAGAGATATCTACTCAATGCATTTAACCAACATATTTGACACAGAAAGCATTGTGGAAATACACTGACAGTTTGATTTAAATGACCATGAAGCGAGCATGTTTTTATGAAAATAAATTAAGTGCCCGTTTTTTGTACAAAGGGGTTTACAATACAATATCAGAAAGTATTAAAATTAATAAACATTTATAAAATCCCAGTACAATTCATAAAACAATAGCACAACTACAATTTATTAAAATATAATTTATCAAAAATATATGTAAGTACACAACTATATTTAATTTATCTAATGACACTAATGCACAATTAATAAAGTAACAATAAAAATGGACAGATAACATTTTAACAATTCTTGAGCAAACAATAACTTAGGTATTGATTTTGTCATATTATTAATGTTTAATTAAGTACATAGGTAAGTTAGCTAGGATTTTTTATTACCAACAACATCACTGTATGTATAGTGTGGTGTGATTATATCTTGAGGCCCATATGAGCAATAGGCCTCCAAAACTAGTTTAAGACTTAGCTAGTTGCCTTAAGCTTATTTTAATATAAGTTGATATAATATGCCAGTTAACAGATACTGTTAAAAGCCTCATAAGTATTAATCATATAACCTATTCTAATTAAAGCAATCAAATTAAGTAGGTATTAACGTAACTAAAAATAATGTAGGTTCATACAAAACATAGACGAAAATTTAATTTTCATCAAGTTCTAACATAAATGCGCGTTCACATAAAAACTAAAACGGTTTTTATCTCATTAAATTCGTTCAAGTAATGGTTGGCTGTCGACGGTGTTCTTTCGAGGTTTTGTGTTTCTATGGATCAAACGAGCCGCACAAAAAAGAATGAAATACCACAGAAGAAATATTAAAACAGCTAAGTAAAACAATAAGTAGGGAAACCTTGTAGGAGACCAAAACACAGTATACTGCATGTGGTGGTTGCTGCTATCTGAAATAAGGAAAAGAAGATTTATCAGAACTACTTGGGATATTTAAACTAAAGTTAGAGACAAAGTCAAAGTTTGGGGGTCCAAGTTTACTCGCGTCCGTGGGATTTAGCCCTCGATGTCCCACACGTGGCCCCTGGGTGGTGCTAAAGGAGTAAACCCCTTCCAGGTGGTAGGCTTCGGCCGCGGCGTGTTACCACCCATCAGTCAAAAACAGCACTGCCAAACGGTCTCAACTGATCGTGTTCCAGTGCTGATGGCTGGTGAAGCCATTCCGAAGGGCGGTACAGGCCAGTTGTGCTGATTGCAGCGACTGGTTGTTGGGATATGTTGAGGCTTTACATCGGATATCCAAGCTCGGAGAGCAGCGGGATCCGAGGCACGGTTCTTCCGCTGGCCGACCGCAGATAGTTGGGGGCCCAAGTAGTGTGCTAGCCACTCACGAAAGGCTGCCCCGCCATCTAGCGAAAAATCCCGGGGGTGCGCCATCGTGCCGGCTGGCGCCCGGACGAGAGGACCCGATGGACACTCCTGGGGGGGCTCGGGCGTCCCCGCGGTCTCCGGTTTGGCTCTCCTATGGTGTGAGGCTTAGACGACTCTCTCTTAGTTCGCAACCAGCATCTCGGTCTACTTCCGCCCTTCTCCGCCTTCCCTCACGACAACCATGACAAAAAAGAATAGGAGAAGAATATCCTCTCTTTTTTAGTGCACATCTCAAATATAAGAGGTCTGCACTCTAATCTCGACCCCGTCCATCACCATCTCGAGACAAGAAAACCGCACCTGTTCTTTCTCACGGAGACGCAGATAAAGTGTCCGACTGACGCTGCATACCTTACATATCCGGGTTACGTCCTGGAACACTGTTTTAGGGCCCATGCCGGTGTTTGCATGTATGCACGCGATGACATTTGTTATCTGCGTCTCCGTGATCTTGAAGACCCCACCCTCTCCATCATCTGGGTTCTAGTGGACACTGGCTTAGAGAAAATTCTCTACGCTTGTGTCTACCGTTCGCACAGCGGAGACGCCGAGACAACCAGGCTTACCAACCTCATCATTGAGAAAGCTGATGTTGTCCTACAGCGGTACCCATCCGCTCAACTAGTGGTTCTGGGAGATTTTAATGCCCACCACGAGGACTGGCTGTTCCCATTTGTGAAAACCGACCACGCTGGTCGTGAAACACGTAAGCTGGCCTTGACGCTAGATCTCACCCAGCTGGTCCAGGAAGCCACTAGAATACCGGACATCGACGGGCACACACCCAATTGTTTGGACCTTCTGTTGACAACAGACCCGGACCGTTACTCCGTATCGGTTTCGCCACCACTTGGTAGTTCCGACCATTGTGTGGTGGAGTCGGTGTCGGTGTATTTTCCGCCCGATCCAAGCCTTAAAGGCTCCCGGCGAATATGGCGTTACAAGTCAGCAGATTGGGAAGAGATGCGTTGTTTTTTTGCGTCTTATCCATGGCGGCATGTTTGCTTTTCTTCTAGCGATCCCTCAGCTTGCGCGGATGCTGTGGCCGATGTGCTTCGTCAGGGTATGGAGTATTTTATTCCATTCTCTGACGTGCCCCTCTCTAGCAAAGCTCACCCCTGGTACAATGCCAAATGCAGAGTTGCCGTTGCATCGAAACGTGAGGCATACCTTGCCTGGGTTGAAGCTCGATCCCGTAAAGCTGGAAATATACGCGAATTGAAGAAAGCCTTTAACAAGGCCGCCAAGTCCTGCAAAAAGGTTATCAAAAGAGCTCGCTTCTACCATATAAGCCGAATAGGGAATAAACTTGCTTCGTTCCCATCAGGGAGTAAAGCGTTTTGGTCCCTGGCTAAATCGGTCGAGGTCAACTTTTGCCGTTCCTCAATGCCTCCTCTACTGAAGCCAGACGGATCTCTGGCGCATAGCGCCAAGGAAAAGGCAGATTTATTTGCCAATTTATTTGCCGAGTGTTCGCGTTTAGATCCTGGCAATGCTGTACCATCGGCTTTACCAAGTTCTGGGACTTTAATGTCGGAAGTCCGCATCAGACAGACCGAGGTAAGAAAAGCGTTGCGCGATCTGGACGTGAACAAAGCCAGTGGTCCGGATGGTATACCAGCTATAGTTCTTAGGACTTGCGCGCCTGAGTTAGCTCCGGTATTAACACGCCTATACCGCCTATCTATGGCAAAGGGACTAGTACCAAAGTCATGGAAGCTGGCCAACGTGCAACCCGTGCCTAAAAAGGGTAGTCGTGCCGACCCTGCCAACTACAGGCCCATCTCAGTAACATCCATTCTCTGTAAGATAATGGAACGTGTACTGAACCATAGGCTCCTGTCGTATCTAGAAGCAAACGACCTTCTCAGTGACCGTCAATACGGGTTTCGCCGAAACCGGTCCACTGGAGATCTTCTAGCATACGCCACTTACATATGGAGCGAAGCCATCGAGAAGTACGGAGAAGCACTCGCCGTCTCTCTCGATATCTCGAAGGCTTTTGACAGGGTGTGGCACGATGGCCTTATTGGTAAGCTTTCAGCATACGGACTTCCCACCGGTTTTTGTGTCTGGATATCGGACTTCCTGAGGGATCGGTCGATTCAAGTTGTCATTGACGGCTGCTCGTCCGACCAGTTGGCTATCAATGCCGGAGTCCCTCAGGGTTCGGTTCTCTCTGCAACGCTGTTCCTGCTGCATATTAATGACCTGCTTATACCCGGTATTTTGGGGTACGCAGATGACAGCACCGTTGTAGAGAGCTACATATCTGATGCTCGAGCTGGTGCAGAACAGGTCCAGTGTCTTAGGGAGGCGATGGTTAGTCGCATGAACCTATCACTGCAGGCAGTCTCCGATTGGGGCGATGCCAATCTAGTCAGGTTCAATCCATCTAAGACCCAGGCGTGTCTGTTCTCTGCCAAAAGGAGTAATTTTGACCTGTCTCCTACTTTCCGAGGTGTATTCCGATTACTGAACATCTAGAGCTTCTCGGCATGTCTTTGACTCCATCTCTCAATTTTGGCTCTTTCATTGAGAGTAAAGCTCAATTAGCGTCTAAAAAGCTTGGCGTTCTGGCAAAGGTGAGAAGGTACTTCACGCCGGAACTGCTGCTCAATCTTTATCAAGCGCAAATTCGTTCATGTATGGAGTACTGTTCTCATCTCTGGGATGGCTCTGCCAAATACCAGCTCCAGACACTAGAAGCTATTGAGCGGAGGGCCAGAAAGCTCATTGGCAATGACTATCTCTTCGATAAAAAGCTCAAAAGCCTCGAGCATAGACGCAAAGTTGCAAGCTTATCGGTTTTTTATCGGATACATTTCGGCGAGTGTGCAGTGGAATTGCACAACCTAATTCCACCATCTCCCTTCTTCCAACGGACAACCAGACGTACGAATCAGCGCCACCGTTTTATAGTGGATATTCCTGGGACACGGACTAAGCGTTTTGCTTCTAATTTTATTATCCGTACCGCTAAGGAATGGAACTCCTTGCCTGAGTCTGTATTTCCCGATAGGTACAATCTGGGGGTCTTCAAGTCGCGAGTGAACCGGTACCTTCTAGGCAAGCGCGATTCATCGTAGATCGCATCAACGCTTAACATCAGGCGTGATAGCGGACAAGCGCTTGCCTATCAACCAAGTGACAGTACCAAATAAAACTGTATGGAATTTAAATAAATGTTCTTATTGTAAATAAAATAGTAGTCTAGTGGGTTTGATTAAGATAAGACTTCTGCCATGTATGTGTATGTTATGAATAAGATTACCTATAATAGCAGCTCCAAACCCAATCTTACTAGTTCCCATTCTGTATGAACAGGTAGGTACATAAATCTCGTACATAGTTTCTTCTTCAAATGATATGTTCAATATTCCTTCTCCGTATCCTTGATTATGTGTGGTTCTGTGTGTTAGGCCTCTGTTTTGTTTCACATACTTTGATTCATGATCATGGGCACAGAAAAATATGTTTGGTTGAATTTCCTTCATAACCTGGAACAGTAGTTTCATTTCTTTAGTAATTTGATGATAAAATATAATAAAAACCTACAATAAATACAAATACCTACATTAAATACAATGATGATAATGATAGTGCCTTAACAAAAACCTAAATTAAATACACACCTGATTACCAAAAACTGTTCTTGAGGTAACTGGATAATGTGACACTATAATTTTCAAGTTGCTCATTTCTTCTGCATCAGCATTTTTAGGAAATGAGTATGTCATACCATTTACTTTGTAAAATGTAATATTTCTGAAAGAGATTACTGATGGTTGGTTGAAAACTTTGTCAAATTCAGTCACCTTTTCCTTCCACACTGGTTCATTCTCTCCCCCAATATCATTGTCGCCTGGCAGCCAGATTTGCTGAAATTGGAATATTAGATAAATAATTTCAGTAGTCAAAGATTAGAGTTTTGAAGATTGAAACATCAGGCCCCAGAAAAAGCATAGTAATCATTCCTATAAATTAGAATGAAGTCAATTACCTACTAAAGGTTTTACCCTAACTGTAGTTCGGAGACCATAAGAAATTATAAAAATGTCTTACCACAACTGGGTAGTCTATATCAAATATGTTTGAGAGACGCTTCACATAGCTATGAAACTGAGGCAGTGTTGCCACTGATCCTTCATCCATCAAGTCGCCCATATACACCAGTACATCTGGCTTGAATTGTTTTAACACTACTGAAAATGTTGACTTTAAATATCTGAAATAACAAATAAAGTCTCATTCAAGATTCTAAATACCCATGGTTTTTTTACACAAGCCCAAATGTTGTAGTTATTTTTTTTTATTTTAATTATTAGCCACACAGAACAGATTTACAGCATTTATCTTAAGATCTATAAACAGAGAGACAGACTGTAACTCCAAAAGTATGTGCGGACAGCATGCATTAACTATAGAGTAATAATATTAAACATTTGAATAACAAATAACAATTAAATAGATAGTTAATAGAACACTTGCCGGTCGCTATCCCAGTTAAATAGGTAGCTCAGTGGCGGTGGGACGGCCAACTCGCCCTGTATCTGTGGGTCTGCTACAAACAAAACCTTAGTGCAACTAGTATCGCTTTCTTCACACTCCAGCCTCTGCCAATACTGAGGCTGTATGACGTAGATGAACCATTCGCAATACAAAGCAGCCCCAAATATTGCTGCTACAAAGTATTTTATTGTAGAGCTGGATAGAAATCATTAATATTTTAATTGAAATAAACATCACTGAACAAACGATATTGTATTAACTACGTACCTTCGTTTTAAGTACATAACTAATTGTTATGTTGCCGAGCTTATCCTCCTACTGTAACTGGTGAATTTTAATATTGATTGCTATTATTTTATTAAATTTTTTGTAAATAAACTTTTGATTTCGTTCGATACACTTTGACGCTTTGACGTCTAATCGTCTAATGACTTTGACAGGTTTGACGTACGACAGTAGTAAAATAAAAAACTCGTACTTTTGGACAGGCGAAGACATTAAGCTATACTGCCAATTCTTGAGTATGGGCGATATTCTGAAAGCTCAATCACTAGATGGCGCTGTCCCACATATGCAGTTAGAAGGAACGGAACGTTATAAATTTCACTTTGACGCGACTTTTTTACGTAAAACGGAACGTCAGACAGATGTTATTTATATTTAAATTAATCTTTTTTACCTATTTCGTTTCTGTTCCTCACAGTAGTTATTTATTTAATATATTATTAGTTTCCTTATATTACTTATTTAATATATTATTAGTTTCCTTTGGGTTTTAAAAAAGTAATTAATTTAAATATGTTTCATACCAAAATATACCATAGACATGTGTACATACTTCGTTCAACGCCATCTAGTGAAGCAATTGGAAGTTGTTTTTTTAAATGGCCTCTCAGAAAATCGCTCATTATGTATATTGATGTGCCTCCGGAAAACATACAGCATTGTCTATGAAGAAGCAGTGTGTACTTAGCTTTACGATGGTGTGGTCTGGCCTTTAGCCATAGACAAAGTCGATCTTCCACTATTCATCCGCTAGGTGTCGCCTGTGTCCCCAGCTAGGGCGGAAGGTGTTTGCCGCCATTCCGAGTCTCATAGCGTTGTGTACTTTCGTCACGTACGGACGAAAATCGTCCTGAATCTTCATGATCTTCAAATAAAGATCAGAAATTCAACTCACACGTTAATTGTTAACGTTTTTCATAAACGATCTATATTAAATTTGTTATTTTTTTTCTCGGTTATTACGGAATTTGCGGAAAAATATGGCGTTGGTCAACGGGCTCCATTACATCGACATCGACGAGAGGGATCCAGTACCTGAGAGTTTGACCAGCAGCTCCAGTGAGACTGATCAACAAGCATCAAACACCGAGAAAAGGAAACTAAGAGCTGAGGTAACGGTCGATCCTCGGATCGATGCGTGATATATCAGGTCAGTCTTTTTACAAATACAATGCTGATGAGAACTTGACTAAGCCGATTTGTATCAATGTCAAGACACCAACTGGATATGCAAAACTGTTAGAACCAAGTAAATGTACATAAAAAGTTCATCAAACCAGTTGACAAGAAACTTTTCAAACTTATGATGGAATTTCAACCTTGTTACTCTTAAAATCGGCAATACGTTCACTACAATTGTAGGGAAGCTTAAGCTTAAGCTTTGCATGATATGTTTTAACCAACCCGGTATTGAAATTAAAAATAATAAAGAGTTATGTTTACGATTTTTTTTAACCAACATGAATAGCAGGCACAATAAACTTGCTAGCGTTTTCTGAGCTAAGGATATTTATATCGTTACTCATTACACATTATTAATAAAAATAGAAAAAAAACCATAATGCCTAGTGTTTATGTTACATCAATACCATGCATTGCGGGTCTTTATCCCTTTTGCCCATGGGTGAATCTTTATAAACTTTTGAATTTACTTACACAAAGGTGAATTGATTTAAAGGCGGTAGAATTTTATTAAAAAGGCTACGTTTGCTCCCAGAAATGAGCCTGGGTTACCTACCCTCATCTTTGAAATTATTTAAGAAATTTTCACGGAACAAATTCCTTTCACATCGGCAACGAAAATAGAATAAAACAGACTGAAAAATTAAAGCAATGTGCTATTTCGTACATTTGACATTATTTTCTTCATATATTTTACTAGAACGTAATGTTAGTAGTACCCCACATGTAAATTGGGCTTTCACTATCTTGCACATTACAGGTAACGTTTGTTTTATACACGTAAACGTGTGTATATTATTTCATTATGGTCGTACTACCTACTGTGTGTTTTGTCAACACAATATAGTTACCTCTATATACGCAAAACTGATCTGTGCGGGTTAATAATAGTGAATCTCATATATCTTCCGGAAATTGGACGAGGACAACTTCGAATGGTTTCATTGATAAATTCTTTGATGAAATGCATATTGGACAAAGATCTTTCATAAGTGGAATACGTAGAAAGGCTTGTCATTTGCGTTTGGTTATTAATTGATACGTACATTATTTATTTTAGGAATACTTGTTTTTAATACTATGAAGAACTAAATTAATTGTTTTTATCCACTTTGTCCGTTGTCATTTAAAATATAAATAATAAGAGTAAAAAATGCAGAGAAATAATAATATTTTGTTAAATATTGGTATTTATTTGATATGATGCAACAAGACGCGACTATCATTCACTCGCGAAATCCAGTACATCTATGCCAATAAGAAGTTACTCTATGATCTATGCCTAGCATGACCACCCAAAACTCGATATGTATCGCATGATAAAGCGATTTATTGACATTCAAACGTCAAAACCCATAGTCTTTTGACAGTTAAACCGGATAACTTATCTCATATCGCGTTTTGGTTGGTCACCGGAAAAACAGTTAGCCGGTAGCTCCAATTGAAGCCCATATTATGGGTATGGGCTTGAAATCAGTAATATGGATCTGAACTTCATATTTTTAGCCGGTAGACCCCCTGGGCCCAGTAATCAGTAATTTTACCTGGGCCAGGGTTGCCAGATGCGAAAAATCGAGAATCGTGTATGTAATATATAATAATCGTACTTCATACAAAATCCAAAATTTTCTGAAAATTTGCGATCGAACAATGTTGTAAATAATCGTACAAATACGATTTAAATCGTATATCTGGCAACCCTGCTGGGCCCATGGGGGATTTTTCTGACAGCTATAAAGAAAAAAAAAGTTGATTTAAACTGGCGACAGATGGCGCTCGCAAATAATGAAATGGTCAAAAGTAATATAAAAGACTAAGGCCCGATTTCACCAATGATATTTAAACGCGATTAATGCTAAACATGTTTAAAACGTATTTCTGCCTCTGTCACCTTCAAACAGATGACAGACACAGAACTATGTTTTAAATACGTTTAGCGTTAAACACGTTTAAATATCAGTGGTGAAAGTCACCCTAAAAGTTAGGTCAAAAACACGCACGCACGACGTTGCCAGGCTATGCTTGTCATGTCATGTCAGTTGAGCGCGGGGATTTTACACACTTTCTGATTGCTTATGCTTCAACTAGTAGATTTACGTTGCGTACTCACTGATATTTTTGTTACTTCGTTGTTATTTTACTGTTTTAATATTAGACAGTGCTACCTACTTGCTACCTACGAATTTGAAAACAAATCAAAATGTTATCAATTCGACATTTTATAGCCGCTACACACGCTCTTATCCGACCGCCCCGATTTGGTGCGGGCGAACTTCACTGCAGATCTGATCCGCGCCTACACACGTTCAAACCAAATCTGCCGCACCAAATCGGTCGGCGCTACAACACACGTTCCGATTTGGTCTGGCCGACCTCTAGCTGTTGTTGCAGTGTTGCCAGCCACTGCTAATCTCCCAATATTATTATAATTTATAAATACTGAAAACAACAATTTGCTTGCAATAAATAAATTAAAAAGAAAAATATTTTCGGTTTTTAATGTTTTATTACTATAAAAAAACAATTTCATTCTTTTTTAAATTTTCATTATTAGCGGATTTTAGTAAGATTCTGTGTGTTTCAAGTTGTTAAAACCATAGATATAGTTAAAACGTATTTATTCTCTTGCTCAGTGGTTGTTAATTCCGGAAAACAATAATACCGTGTCGATAATACACAAAAAAGTGATAATCAGATGAAGTAAAGTGACGGGTGCTACTTTACTCTAAACGGCTCAAGAAAGACACTCGGCACTGCCTTCCAACATCCCCCAAGAGCGGAGAGGAGGTCCCGAAAAGAATGTGCGTCAAGTTAGCAGCCTCACAACAGAATTAGATGGTTTTGATTATGTCAAAAAATACTGTATAAATAGTGTTAAATAGTGATGTATATTAAATAAATAGTGTAACTTTGATTCAAAAGATATTTGAGTATCTTAGTGAGGCTGCTAACTTAACGTCAAGTTAGCAGTCACCTCAAGAAATACAGTTCGTATCAATGTGATTTATATGTCAAAAAATACTGTATAAATAGTGTATCGTAAACGCAAAATTTCAAAAGTAGTGCTTTAATACAAGCCGAGATGTTAGGGTCTCTAAGTGGGCTGCTAACTTGACGTTTCTTGCGATGGAGATTCCAGGGAAACAGGTACAAGTTTTAAATAAATAAATACTTGAAAAATTACTGTGTGAAATAGTGAATCTTATGATATAAATAAAAAAAGAATTCTTCTTTGCTATTTTCAAAAAATCTAATGTTAACTTCTACCATACATTCGAATTTAGGTACAGTCGTGTACAGTTTTCTTTAGACGTACTGATATTGTCAAATTTTTTATTCCAGTCATTTTAAATGATACATAATCTATCGTATCATCATCATTTCAGCCGTACGACGCCCACTGCTGGGCATAGGCCTCCCCCAAGGATCTCCACAACGATCGGTCCTGCGCTGCCCGCATCCAGCGGCTTCCCGCGGCCGCGACCAGTAGCCCGATTCTCGTAATATAAACCGTGACGATATCGTAGCGATTTAGTCGTTGAAACCATATTCGTATTCACAACTGTCGATAGAACTTGAGCGGCAGCGATTCTATCGAAGTGTCGTCGAAGTGTATTCTGGTACATTAATCGTCCTTCAATCGTTTCAAAACGATAACTCGAAGGTATTCTACTATTTAGATGACCTTTGTTTCGATCGGATTTCAACGACTAAACGTCAAAATAAGCGATCCAAGTGTCGTTGGACAAAAGTTCAATTAGCTGGAACTTTTGTATGTGAAAAATAAGCTTGGGGCTAGCATATTTGTTATTATTTCTTTTTATTTTATTTAATAAACTTTTGTACATAATACATAGGTAATGTAATATACAAGGCGGACTTAATACTAAAAGTATTTTTTGCCAGTCAACCGTTGGGAAACAGAAAACAATTAAAGCGGTACAAATTATATAATTATCTATAAGTAATATATAGAGAGAGTAATATAATATTATAGAGGTAAGATTTAATTGTTTGTTTGTAAAATTGTTTTTATCGAATAGGCTCCGAAACTACTGGACTACTTTAGAAAATTCTTTGATCATTAGAAAGCTACATTCGTTCAGGTACCACGCGGATGAAACCGCGAGAATCCGCTAGTATATTATAAACAAACAAAATATACAAGCTACATAATCGACACAAACAGCGTAAACGGAGAAATAAATTGAGAGCTGCAAGATGGGACGCTTCCGAAATGCCGGAGAGACTTCAAAATTTTGGTACAAACACTCATTTATTATTTATTATTTATTATTTATTATTTATTATTTATTATTTATTATTTATTATTTATTATTTATATTTATTATTTATTATTTATTATTTATTATTTATTATTTATTATTTATTATTTATTATTTATTATTTATTATTATTATTTATTATTATTATTTATTATTATTATTTATTATTTATTATTTATTATTTATTATTTATTATTTATTATTTATTATTTATTATTATTTATTATTTATTATTTATTATTTATTATTTATTATTATTATTTATTATTTATTTATTATTTTTATTATTTATTATTATTATTTATTATTATTATTATTTATTATTTATTATTTATTATTTATTATTTATTATTTATTATTTATTATTTATTATTTATTATTTATTATTTATTATTTATTATTTATTATTTATTATTTATTATTTATTATTTATTATTTATTATTTATA